>PVJC01002406.1:0-22007 GCA_004026665.1 Murina feae | reverse complement strand
GTTTAGGCATATTTTAATCTCTTTTCCAAATACAAGGACCTGAGAACCTTCTCTATTTTTTTTTTAAG
Organism: Murina feae; assembly: GCA_004026665.1. Taxonomy (NCBI): domain Eukaryota; kingdom Metazoa; phylum Chordata; class Mammalia; order Chiroptera; family Vespertilionidae; genus Murina; species Murina feae. The sequence continues at coordinate 21,939 of PVJC01002406.1, read as the reverse complement.
AGAGAGAGGTAGGAAAAGGGAAAGAGAGATAAAAACATTGATGTATGAGTGAGGCAGCGATCATCTGCCTCCTGCATGCCCCCTACAGGGGATTGAGTCCACAACCGGGCGTGTGCCCTGACCAGGAATCAAAGCAACTGCCTTTCGTTACACAGGATGCCACCCAACCAACTGAATCACACTGGCCAGGGCAAATCCTCTCTATTTTGTAAGGTAGGTTTTATGTGCACATAACTGACCTGATTTCCTTGATATAGTCTCCCCTCTGACTTCCACTTATTTTGGTCCCTGTTTATCAACTTTAGACCACACAGCAGACTTTTAAGAATCAGGATAGAATAATGAATAGGGATACAACCTCTGACCTAGTCTACTCTGACTCAAATCCCAACTTTGTCACTGTTCTATGCCTGTTTCCTACACTGGACTAATAAATAGCCTACTATAGGTAGAATACCCAAAATAGTGCTTGGAATATGTAGCAGGTCCATATGGAGTTTAGCTCTGATTATTATTTTACAGAGATAATATTTGTTTACACCAAGAATTCTCAACCTTGTCCTTACTGAAATTTGGGCCAGATAATCCTATGTAATGGGGTGGGGGAGGGGGGGCTACCCTGTGCATGTAAGATGTTTAGCAGTATCTCTGGCTTCTACCCACTGGAAGCCAATAGCACCCCCACTGTTGTGACATCAAAATGGTCTCTAGATATTGCCAAATGTTCCCTAGGGTGCAAAATTATTGAGAATTATTTGTTTAGATTCACTACCTTACATGAAAAATATTTCTTCTCCTATCTTACACCTGGCATGTTGAGAAAGACGATCTGAGAAGAGGAAATGGTGAGCAAATAAAAGTATGTCCTTAAAAATCTTTTATTTTTATTATTTTTTAAATATATATTTTATTGATTTTTTTTACAGAGAGGAAGGGAGAGAGATAGAGTTAGAAACATCGACCAGCTGCCTCCTGCACACCTCCCACTGGGGATGTGCCCGCAACCAAGGTACATGCCCTTCACCGGAATTGAACTGGGACCCTTCAGACCGCAGGTGCTCTATTCACTGAGCCAAACTGGCTAGGGCCTTAAAAACCTTTTAATGAAGGTTCCTTAGGCTTTATTTATCTAAAAATGTCTCTGTTTCCTCCTATTCCTTGGAAGTTTTACTGGCACATAACTGTGCTTGGCAGCTCTATTCTCAGCACTCTACCCACCTCCTATCTTCTTGACTCCATCACTGAGTCTGCTGAGTCGACTTCTTGCTCCTTACAGAAACTGGCCATTTTAAAGATATTCTTCTGGCCTTTGGTATTCTGCTGTTTCACAACAGGTTAAGACATGGATGCTTTATTTAACTGTTGTGGGTGTGCTGAGCTTTCTTAAGCCATCATCTCCTCCCATACTACTGTGCTTCCATTCTCTCCACTTGGTCCTTTTATTAGATATTAGACTTTCTGATTCTATCCCTACATTTCCTACCCTCCTATTTCCCATGTCTGCTTCTCTGGGCTACATTCTACAGAATGTCTTCAAATATAGCTCTAGTTCACAAATTCTTTCTTCAGCTGTATCTAATGCACTGTTTACTCATCCATACTTCTTTTTTCTTTCATGAATTTTATTTCTCAGCTTCTAAAAGTTCTACGTGGTTCCTTTTCAAATCTGCTTGGTCATTCCAGATAGTATCACAGTGCTTGTTCATTTGAGATCCCATCCTATATTTTTTCAGCATGCCAAGCCCATACCTAACAAATGCTATGTGCGTGGTACCTGGGAATTTCCACATCTGTTTGTTTCTGTTCTTCCTCATGGTGCCTTTGCTTCCTTTCATACCTACGATCTTTCATTGTGTGCTCAATGCTTGACCTTAACTGCAATTCCAACAGTCCTCATCTTGGAAGCATTCTCCTCGAATCAACCCTTGCTTCTAGCGGTGCTAGGGTGCCAAGGGCCCTAGGACAAATCCTGCAGGATGGAGGGACTCCAAACTTGCTTTTCCCATCTTGCAGTGTGCCAGGGCACAGCAAGGGAAAGAGCATCCCCTATTTCTGCCAGCCCAGCAATCCAAAATGCAGCCTACCCAGGATCTAGTTATCCAGAAGGAGGGTTCCTCAGCACCCAGTCTGTCAAAGAGCCAGCGACAGGATTTACTTCTACGGTTGGTTTTTACATGCACATGATATACTATTCACTGAGGAACAAAAATGTTCAGAGAGATAAGTAAGTCTCACTAAAACCCTGTGCCCCAGCCCATAGCCTTACCCCCAGTCAGTGCTTGTGCTTCTTATGACTAACCTGGTCACTTGGAGACTATCACAGTGTGCCCTGGACTGCCCTTTGAGAACCCTGGCAAACCTCTAAGGCCCTGCCCTCTGGGATTATGGCTTGAAGTGGCCTTAATCACACAGTGGCATTTGGAAAAAATGTTAGGGAGAGTAAATGCCCATTGGGCCATGACACGCATTTCAGGTAGACTAGGCAGGCAAGAGGTCAAAGGTAGGGAGGGACGGTCTCTGACAGAGGCAGCAGCAGGACATGAAAGTAGAGAGCCCACTTCAAACTTCCTGCAGTGCCACACAGGGGACCAGGTCCCTCCGAAGCTGAAAACAGGATGTGGGTCAAGGTCAGATTGGGGAAGATACAAAAGATTTTGCCACTGAACTTCTGACAAAGTCTTAGGTGTGAGACTGTAAGACAAATCATAGATAGGAGCAGTCTCAACTCACACATTTTAAAACTATTTTTCATTATAAAATATAAGTTTGTGATAAAAGAAACTCAGCCAGTACACCAGAGTATAATGTAAAAAGGTGCCAGGGCTGGTACCTCTCTTATACATTCTTCCATAAGCTATCCCGTGTGTGTATCAGGTGTGCTGATATGACAAAGGGCGACAAAGGAGCTCAAGATGAAGAATCAAATGAAGAGCTAAGAGTCCGATGGCAAGATATCAGTAAGGAGAAGAGAATGAAGACCTGAGGAGGAAGAGGATGGCTGGGAATGGAAGATTCCAGTGCAGGGGTGGTGGGAATGAGGACACACGTGCTATCAGAGAAGAGCAAGGCAATGCTAATACAGTAAACCCAAAAATAACAGGGTGCTCAGGTCAGGCAGCCTGGGTTTGACCTCAGCTATAGGTCACGCTACCTTCTGGGCAAAGCAGAGGCAATGACACTGCCCTCTTCATAGGTTACTATGAGGGATACATGACAAAAATACATTGAAACACCACAACCCATACACAAGTGTTCACAGCAGCTTTATATACAAGAGCCCCAAACTGGAAACAACCCAAATGTCCTTTTAGGGTGAATGCATAAGTAAACTTAGTACACTCAGTCCTTGGGGTACTCATGGAATATTACTCAGCAATGAAGAGGAATGAATGATTAATACAACTGGAGGATCTCAAGGGCATTATGCTGAGTAAAGAGCCAATCTCAGAAAGTCAGACATTATATGATGCCACTGATAAAACACTGGCAAAGTGACACAATTACAGAGAAATCAGTGACTGCCAGGGCTTAGGCTTGGAGGGCATGTGATTATCAAAAGGTATACAACAGCCCTCGCCAGTTTGGCTCAGCAGATAGAGCGTCAGACTGCAGACTGAAGGGTACTGGGTTCAATTCCGGCCAACGGCACATGCCGGAGTTGCAGGCTCAATACCCAGTAGGGGGCATACAGGAAACATCCCATCAATGATTCTCTCCTATCATTGATGTTTCTATCTCTCTCTCCCTCTTCCTTTCTCTCTAAAATCAATAAAATATGTTTTTAAAAAAAAGGTATACGATAGCCCAGCTGAGAGACATAGGTTAAGCTACAACCTATGAACCAGGGAGTCACGGTTTGATTCCCGGTCAGGGCACATGCCAGGGCTTGTGCTTGATCCCCAGTAGGGGGTGTGCAGGATGCAGCTGATTGATGTCTCTCTCATCGAAGTTTCTATTGATCTAGCCCTCTCCCTAAAAATCAATAAAAAATAATTTTAAAAAAGATACACAACAGCTTGTTGGTGGTGATGGAACAATTCTGCATGCTGACAGTGGTGATGGTTACTCAATTCCATATACGATAAAATCTCATAGAACTACACACATGTAAGTGCATGCACAGAATGCAGATAAGAACGGCTGACATCTAAATGGTCTGCCTGAGTTGAGCACTGTGCTCATGCTCATTTCTCAGTTTTGATGATGTACTAAGATATTATCATTGGGGAAGCTGGGTGAAGGGCACATGGGAACTCTGCAACTTCCTGTGACTCAAAGTATTTCCAAAATAAAATGTTCTATTAGGGGAAAAAAGGACTGAAGCACTTTGAAGTCCTGCAGTACATGCCAGATAGTAAGTAAATGTTTATCCAAAGTCCATCAAGAGGGTCCTGGAGAGAAAAGGAAGGCCTGCACTATAGTCCAGCTCCTGGAAGGGGCAGCAAGTACAGAAGACAAGGGGCCGTGTGCTGCAGAGAAGTGCAAAGAGGGCAAGGGCGGCACTGGAAGAGCGGCTCCTGAGCGCGGGGTAGCCCAGGGGTTGTGAGATGCTAACAGCACTTCCTCATGACCAAGAACACTCTGAGACGTAACTGTTTCTCTTCTTACAGCTACAAAATACAAGCCCTTGGATGAAGCCCAGATTACCCCGACCTCCTTCGAGTCCTCCACTCTCACCCCGGGGTAGGGAAGAAGGCCTCAGTGTCACTTAACTCTTCTGGTAGCCCACAGAAGGCTTGGAGCCTTTTCTCTCCACACCAACGAAGATAAAAAGACAGAGCTCCTCGGAGCTCCTTCAACCACCTTAAGCAAAGGAATAAAATGCATGCCGCTTCCAAAGAAAATGGCAGTTCTCTGAAAGTTGTGGTACTCACTCTGTGGAGTCGCCGTGGACACAACAGCCATGCCATGAGGGGCCATCCCTGAGGTGCCGGGGGGCGGCTGTCCAGAGAGAGGCATTGGCTGCCCCATGGCACCAAGGCCTCCCATCCCACCTAGGGACTGTCCTGGGCCCCGAGAAGGCATGCCAATTCCGGCTGCTCCTGCAGCGGGTCCACCAGTCAGGCTCTGTAGTGCATTCATAGGGTCTGTGGGAACACAAAGGCACAGAATCTCAGGGAAGTGCCCACAGAAATCAGGTGAGGCTCTGAAGGCTGTGAGGCCTCATGGAGCACCACTTCTTGCTGCCTCCAGGCTCTACTTCCTCAAAGCCCCAACTGGTCAGAGTCCTGGAAGCCTCCCAAATGCTGACCTAACTGCCTGTCACAACCCCGGCGCATGGCCCCTTGTGTGTTTATGATTGCTTCTGGACCATGAGCCCTCCTGGGCAGGGAGCATGTCCCACACTCCTAATTGGGCCTATACTAGGGTCCTAAGATTGAAGGACAAATTTGCTCTCAGAGAAGGTAGCAGCCCCCACCCCTCCTGGCTGTACAATCCTTTCCTGCTGGGTGAGCACACAAGGCCCTTCTTCAAGTAAACAGGGACACAAGGGTGGGGGTGGAGCACACGGAAGAGCCTCAGGCGGAGGGGAATGAAGGCAGATGCTCTGCAGGGAGATGACATGTCTCCCTGTACACCAGAACCGCCCCCCGCACCCCAGAGGAGCATTCCCAGGACACTACTCCTATGCCCAGGGCCATCACACAGAACAAGCTAAGTGAGAGAAAGGATTACAAAGCGCCAAGGAGCAAGCACCATGTCATCATCAAGCTCCAGGGTCTCCAGACTCAGCTCGGTGAACAATGCTGAAGCAAGACAAGGAGCCTGTAGGCTATGTGTAGGCTATGGCAGATGACTAGCTGCAAATAGGGGTGCCCTGGCCTGGGCACCCTGCCACACAACTGGGTGCCACAGAACCCTATGCTTCAGTACCAAGAGTCCAGCCGTTCTCCTGACCATGCACTCTGATCCCACCGCCCCGCTAGCTGAGAATCACTCTACAAGCAGATATCCCGAGGGGAGATAGGGCCCACATGGGTAGGTGCAGCTCACTCATCTGCAGCGGGCATGAGCATCTGGTATTTATAGCTCTGCAGCCTATGGTAAGACAAACAGCATGGAAGACTAGCTCCCTTCCTGAAGGTGAAAGTCTAGTTGGCCATGTTGGATATCAACTCCTTCACTGGCAGCTCAGCTCGGTCAGTGAAATCAAGGCTGAATTGTCAGACAGGGTCTCCCTTATGTGATAGAGCCTTGAAATTAAAAAATAAAAAATGATAATTTTTAACTTACAAAGAAACTTTGTAACTTAAAGATAATTCACAGCTACTCTCTAAGAACTACTACGTGCTGTTATGCTAAATATACAATAATAGTTTTCTCCGTGAGTAAAATTTTAGATAATGTCTCAATAACTATGTGAGTTTTTATAATCTTTTTGCTGGGCAAAAACTATATCCAAGTGAAATGCAGTGGGGCAGCAGCATCTTATGGGCACAGGAGGAGGAAGGACGGGGAGTATGGGGCACAGCTCCACAGTTCTCGTGACCAGCCAGAGGTCTCTCTGAACTCTGTCCTCTAACAGCTTAGCCCCCGGCACACAGGGCTTCCACAATATGTTCCTGCTGCCCCGTATCCAAGGGTGGGAAGAATTTGAATTCAAAAAGGAAAAATTCTTACCACTGACAGAAGCTTGAGATTTCTTGTTATCTATATTTAAAAAACAAAAACAAAATAAATAACATTTTATATAACCCCATGTTTTCACAGTAAGTCAGTTTATATGCATTTGCCAAGGAGGTCATTTGCTAACATTGAGCTTACCCTGCCTAGAAACTAGATACTAGTAAAACATACCTCAGAGCTTCAGCATATGTTTGTGTGTGTGTCTGTGTGTGCACACACACTCACACATGTGTGTATGTGTCCCATTCCTGGCAGCGCTGACGCACAAGGGGGTCTGGGAGAAGAGAGTGCAGAACCGCCCCAGGCAGAGGGTCACTCTGGGCCTACTCTAGCTCTCCTTCCTTCCTAGGGCCATAGTCTCAGCTCCTGCCCTCAGCAACAAACAAGAGAGCTATAGGATCCATGATGGGCCCAGGGGTGGTGCTGAGAACTCCACAGCACCTCCATTTTCAACCTACGCCGGTGAGGCAGCACCTCTACTTTCTAGAGAAACTGAGGCTGGCCAAACCTGTCTGGAAGTCAGATCTAACTGGCCTTAGATCAGGTGTGGAACTGCCACACCAGTTCTACCCTCTCCTGAGGAGCCAGTGAGACAGCTGTGGACACCCTAGCTCATAGGCCTGTGTGTGCCAACGTGCCAGGGCCACCTCCTGAACAGACCAGCCCAGTCCCGGCAAGCAGAGTCCCTTGCGAGGACAAACCAGGACAGTTCATCCAGGCTCCATCTCCTCTTGTTCCAGACGCCATAGAACCTTCCCAAACAGCAAGAAAACTAAATCAAGTCAAGTTCACCTTGTTGGCTGTCCTGGTAAAAAGCTAGTTCGTGTGAAAAGAAGCAAAATCTCTGGGGTTCTTCCTTAGCCCAGGATTACTGAGACTGAATCTGTAGCTGCCTCTACAACCACAGGGGAACAGTGACTGGACTTGCCAAGTGCACACTCCAAGGACAGGCTATGTCAGGAGCCCATCTCCCGTGGAAACACAACTGCAGGCAGGCAAGAGGCACTGTTGGCTGAAAACACAGAGTGCCCCTTCCCCGGGCCCGTTTCCTTTGCAGATTACAGCCATCCAGGAACACTCAGCGTCTACACAGAAAACCCTGACCCTGGGATGCAGTGACACTCATTTCTGAAGTGCCATGGCTGCTGCTAGGCCTGGCTGACAGCACCACAGCAGGACCCTGGGACTCAGAGGAGGTGGAATGTGGCAGGACTGGGTGTCCCTCACTACAGCAGGGAGCTTGAGGCAGGAAGTTGGCCTCAGAAGCTTCCAGCCTAACAGGAACACACATTTAGGTCAGGCCTCCATGGGTCAATAAAACCAACTATTAGGGAAAGAAGTTTCTGCTCCAGAGTAAACTACTTACTTAAGAAGAGCTGCCTAGAGATAAAAGCAATAGTCCTTTTCTTTTTTTAAAGAATTGTTTCTTTTTTTAAACCTCACCCAAAGACATGTTTATTGATTTTAGAGAGAGAGGAAGGGAGAGGGGGAGAGAGAAAGGAAGAGAGAGCTAGAGGGGGAGGTGAAAAGGGAGGGAGGGAGAATGAGAGAGAGAGAGAGAGAGAGAGAGAGAGAGAGAGAGAGAGAGAGAGAGAGAGAGAGATATCGGCCGCTTCCCATACACACCCAGACTTGGAGTTAAACCCGGAACCTAGATATGTGCCCTGACCAGAAATCAAACCCGCAACCTTTCAGGGTCCAGACAACATTCCAACCGACTGAGACAGTCAACGGTCCTTTTAAAAAAGATTAAATGGACAAGCAAAAACAGCAGTTCAGTTTAAACCACTTTCAGGCTAACATCTCCATTACACCAAAATCAGCATTTTTCAGGCTGAGACTCTGGGGAGATGAGAAATATGGAATCAAATGCAAAGCAATGAAGAACTTTCCAGAAAGCACTTTTACACAGACATTCTGACTCAGGCACTGTGGCCAAGTAAGTCTCCACCAAATGACAGGGTCAGCCTCTCACAGCGATCACAACCAGAAATGTAAAATTTTACTTACGAATGTCTCGGAAATGGATAATGAGCCTGGCCACAAGAGAAAGGTATTCGTCCTAAAAGTGAAAACAGGAAGCAGTTTAATCCCAGATGAAGAAGTGAAGCCGTGTGCTCCCCTTCCCTCCCCCTTGCACTCCTCAAAGGCTGCTGGGCTGAGGCCCACCAATGCTCTGCCCAGCTGGGCTTCCTCTGGAATCTGGCTCTCAGAGGCAGGCTGTCAGTGCTCGGCTACAGGAGGCAACAAAAGGCACTGAGAAGCAGAAAAACAAGAGACTTCAAACTGCTGCTCCTTCCACCTTACTGTAAACACTTAGCCGAGAGAGGGCCAAGCGCCAGCTCAGGCACCCCTCTTTTCACGGAGGGGAGAGTAGGTCCCGAGGGGCCAAGGGGCTGTCCTAAGGTCACAAGGCGTATCAGAAGTAGTCATGGGCGGGCCGCCTTTGTCTCTGCACTATTTGTATCGAAGTACTTTCGCTTTTAATACCCAGCCTGTTGCTTTTTCACTGCTGACGTCACACTTACATGCAAATCTGGATGTTTGCCCCTGGCTGTGCTGTCGGAGATCCCTGTTAATCTGAATTTACTGCACAGGCAAGCGAGAGGACACAGGGCACTCAAGGGGGGCAGGTGAAGGCCACGGCCAAGGGCCCTCTTTGTCCCAGCTGCCGTGTTTCTGGAATTGCTCAGCAGGGCCTGCCTTCCACCAATTGTACTCTTTGCAACCAAGGACACTCACTACCGGGAGTTCGAGGAAATCACTAATGTGAGTTTGTCCTGTAGTGAACAAGGGGATGCCTGAGTTAAAATCTTATCTCACTAAGCTGTACATCCTTCCCTTCTCAAAACGCTCATCCTTCCATCAAGGCAGCCCCAAAAGGGCAAAGCCTTTACCACGCCCTGTGGCGCTCACGTGACCCTCCTCTCCTAAGTCACTGAGAGTGAGCGTCCACTTGGTAGCAGACTGGCGAGATGATAATTAGGACCAGACATGGCACCTGTGGTGGTACTGCCCCGGGACACACACCTGTGAGCCCAGGGCCAGACAGTGACCCTGTCATAAGACTACTTCCAGGGAAAAGGGAGTAAAATGAAAGTGGTCTCAAGGCGAATGTAAAACTATAAGCATAATTTGTAAATCTTTATTATCTTTCATCTATCTCCAAACTTGACCTCGTCGCTTTTTTCAGCCAGGGGAAATCAACAGAGGAAACTACGAGAGAGAAGGCCCAGGAGGAAAAGCAACGCTGAGGTCATAAGCACACCTAAGGAGGCAGGTACTGAAAGAGAGACTGAGTCTCGATTGGAGCTATGGGCACTTAGGAGGTGTCAACACTACCAATCTCTCACTGTCCCCAGCATTTCTGGTAGGAAAGACAGTGTGCTGGGAGTGAAGGAGTCACGGTGCCAGGGCTCCTGCATGTGGCCCACCTACTGAGGCTGCTCCTTGAAGGGGGGCAGTTTGGGGCGTGGGTAACAGCGAAGATGTGTGTGGAAGAGGCTAAAGGAAGCTCAGGAAACAAGGTGGCCAAGTACGCAAGGACTAGGACTGGGAGCTTGCCAGGTCCATATACGACGACTCGTTAGGACCTTGGACCATCTTAGGTGGGCAATATCCGTGTGTGTTTTTTAATCCTCACCCGAGAATATTCTGTCCACTGATTTTTAAAGAGAATGAAAGGGAAGGAGGAGGGAGGGAGGAAGGGAGAGAGAGAGAAAAAACAAAACACTGACGTCAGAGAAACACATCTCGATTGGTTGCCTCCACAAATGCCCCAACTGGGCCTGGGGATTGAACCTGCAACCCAGGCACTAGCCCTTACCAGAAATCGAACCTGAGACCCCTCTGTCCATGGGCCAACGCTCTAACCACTGAGAAAAACCAGCCAGGGCAAGGGGGATGATATTTTTTTTTTAAGTTTTTAAAAATATTTTCATTGATTTTAGAGGAAGTGAGAGAGAGAGAGAAACATCAATGATGAAAGAGAATCATTGATCGGCTGCTTCCTGCAACTCCCTACTGGGGACCAAGCCTGCAACCAAGGCATGTGCCCTGACCAGGAATGGAACCTTGACCTCCTTCCTGGCTCACAGGCCGGTGCTCACCACTGAGCCACATTGGCCAGGCAAGGTGAGCAATATCTTTAAAAAGATTGCGGTCTCCATATTTCTCTCTCCTCTTCTCTTCCCCTCTCTCTAAGATCCATAAACATATCCTTGGGTGAGGATTTATTTTTTTTAAAAAGCAGAGTCTTTTACTAAGACATAAGATACAGTAAGTGGGTCTCAGGAGCATGTCCCCAAAGCCCATCCCATAGAACCAGGACCGAGGGGTCAGGTGGGCAGATTCCATCACACAGCATTCCCAGCACCATTCCCTGACCCAGAGCAGGGACACCGGCATGGTCTGCTCCTGGCTGAGGCTCACTAGACTAGACCAGTGTGAGGAGGCCTGAGAGGGAGAGAGGAAGGGATGTGACCACTTGACAGGAGAAACGGACACAGGACATAGTTAAGTCACACTGCTGTCAGGGGCTTTCTTACAGGTTAACACATCTCCAAAATTCTTGCAAAGGCCAGGTTACTCGGGAACCATTGGGGTTTGCTGCAGGTCTGCTGCAAGCATTCTTTTCCACAGGAGACCCCGGACCCAAAACTCCACCTCTGATCTCTCCCAGGCTGGGGCTGTCATATCTCCAATCCCTAAATCTCTATCTGCAGAGCACTGACATCCTGACCACCCTCCCCAGGTGTGAGAATTCCCGGCCCCCATCCAGAACAGGTCATGGAACACCTTTCTACCACAAGGCACCAACTTCTCCAGGACTCCCCCTGGTTCCAAGGTTAGGTCCCCCCTTCTCTTTGGCCTCTTCCACTTCCCACTCCAGAAAAACAGAAATCACTTTTCTCCATCCTTTTTCCTCCTCTGAGGTCCCTCCCACCTTTTAAATTCTTTCACAGTCATTCTGATGGCGTCTCTGGTGGAAGAGACAGGTAACAAATATGATGGGTGCCATCTGACCTAGAGAGTCTCCCCCGCCAACCCACCCCCAATTCCCACTTGTGAGGAAGGGCCACACTGACAGTATGTGGTTCCATGAGGAACTTAAGCTGGAACCAGGCAAAGTATGTCTGACTCTGTAAAGAAGACAGGCAATTTCCAACACCTCTAATAAATATCTCTCTTCCAAACAGGGCCTCATCTTAGAGTTAGGGATTTAGAACCCGTTCAAACCAAGAAGATGTGGGACTAAAACTGTTAAGGTGTGGCATGTGGGCTGCAGAAAGGCAAAGGCTAAGACGGTGAGGGGGCTGCTGCCTCCAGATGCCCACTCTGGGACAGAAGCTTATTCCCCAGCTGCTGTTAGGTCTCCAAGAGGGCTGCCGACAATCACTGGCCTTCCTGTACCCACACACACTGCAGCTCACATCAAAAGGTCGAGGCAATTCCAATTCCCCTGAATCTGCCCTGGCCTTAGCCGGGGCCTGCTCTATCTACGCAAGGTCCCAGGACTTCCGAGGACAGGCAGCTTCCACTTCCTACTTCTTGGAAGCCAGCTGCCATGCAGTAAGAAGCCCAGGCTATGCTGCCGGAGACACTACATGGAGGGAAAACCAACATGCAGATGCAGGAATGAAGCCTTATGGACCATTTGCCCAGCAAAGCTGCCAACTAGATGCAGCTACATGATAGGTCACACGTGAGAGCAGTAAAATGCCAGATGGGCAATTCCAATTTCCCCAATTCCTGACCCACAGAATCAGAAATAACTCACTGTTTAGGAGGCCACCAATTTGGGGGTAGTTGGGTATGAAACGATAGCTAAAAAATACTGAACCAGCAACTTCTGCATTTCAAAAGCTCAAATAGTTCAATAAGCCCTCAACAAAGCTCTTTTAATTATAATACAAATGAAAAACAATTAAAACATTCCATCCCCCAAATATTTGCAAATTATATATCTAATAAGAGACTGTATCCAACATACATAAAGAATTCTAACACTCTAACAATAAAAAGATCAAGAACCCAATTTAAAATGGACAGAGGAATTGGCCTGTGTGACTCAGTAGATGAGTGTCCATCTGTGAACCAGGAAGTCATGGTTTAATTCCTAGTCAAGGCACATGCTGGGGTTGCGGCTCGATTTCTAGTGTGGGTGTGCAGGAGGCAGCCAATCAATGATATCAATGATTCTCTCTCATCCTTGATGTTTCTGTCTCTCTTGCCCTCTCCCTTCCTCTCTGAAATCAATACAAATATATATATATTTTTTTAAATAGGCAAAGGATTGTAATATTTCTCTAAAGAAAATATACAAATGGCCAATACCACATGAATAGATGCCCCAAATCATTAGTCACCAGGGAAATGCAAATCAAAACCAGTAACAAGTGTTGATGAGGAGTGAAGAAATCGGAACCGCATACACTGTTGATGTAAATGAAAAATGACGCAACTGCTTTGGAAAACAGTTTGACAATTTCTCAAAAGGTTAAACATAATTATCACATGATCCAGCAATTCCACTCCTAGGTATATATATCCAAAAGAAATAAATAAAAAATTTGTACACAAATTTTCGTAATAGCCAAAAGGTGAAAACAATGTCTATCAACTGATGAGTACATAAAATGTGGCATATTCACACAGTTAAATACTATTTGGCAATTAAAAGGAATAAAGTACATGCTACAACATGGTTGATGGATGAACCTTGAAATATTATGCTAATGAAAGAAGTCAGTCACAAAAACATATATAATTGCATTTACATGAAAAGTTCAAAAAAGGCAAATCCATGTACTGGTAAGCAGATAAGGGGTTGCCTGAACTAAAGGTCAAGGACAAATGGAGAGTAACAGAATGGAAATGGAGTTTCTTTTAGAAAATGTTATAAAACTTAGATTCTAGTGATGGTACAACAACTTTGTGAATATCCTAAAGATCACTGAATTGTATACTTTAAATGGTAAATTGTATAATATATAAAGATCTCAATAAAGTTATTATTTAAAAAAAAGAAAATGCTTATCACATATACCCAGGGCACAGAACCCTCCCTGCCCTGCCTCAAGAGCTCCTTCTTACACTTACGTGTGCTCACAAACACACAGTCACATGCTCTGACCTTTAAGACCAAACTATATAGATGGTGTTTATTCTGGAAACTGCCTTTTCTAGCCAGTCATCTTCACCTTTCCATTTCACAAAATGTTTACCTCCTCTAAAAATTCAGACCATGCTCAAATTTCCCCAATTGACCTCTAGGTTATCAAACCAGTACAGTATCCAGTCAAGGGCCATAACATCTGCTTTTAATCTGTGACACACAGCATGTCTTAGAGCTCCGACACCGCACTCAGGCACAAGGCACCCGGAGCACACCCAATACGTCAGAGGAGGGATGGAGGTCAGGATCTATAAGAACAGGGCAGGTGTGATGCAGAACAAGAGCCCTGGGCGTCAGCCCCACCTTGCACAAACCAGGTAGCATTAGACAAGCAGCTTGGTTTCTTTGTGCCTATTCTGCTCCATTTTTACTAAAACAGCTCTGCCCCAGGGAGAGGGCACATATGGAAGGAGGTAGTCACATGAAGCCCAGGATGAGGCCTCCTCCCCACCTACTCCACCAGTAATATTCCCACGCCTGGTTCCTCGATCAAGGCCTCTATCTCCACTAGCACCACCTTCACCACTTAACAAAAGGGAACAGAAACTCTTCTGGGCCCACATGTCAGGACCATGTGGGGCTTAGGCAAGGGCTAACACTGAGAAGCTGGGGCCTGAGTGGATGCCCTACAGGATTCATCCTAACCACAAATGGAAGATGCTGGTAGTGAGGTCTATGATCAGACTCTGGGACTGCATATTGGGAGTCCACCAGTAACCTCTCTGTACCTATACCATGGACACACAGGAAGACCCACAGAGAGCTGCAGGCAATGCTGATAGTGCCCATGATCAATCAGTGAGTAGCCACCCCTTTTCCACTCCCCAGGCGGAGAAGTTTCTAGGGTCTGCATCACACCTCCCCTTCCTGAGCCTCTCTGCCATGGGCTCTGCCCACCTGGGCCTTACCCGGGTCTTGGCCTTCAGGAATACATGGCTCTCCATATCCTTGCTGGATTTACTGTGGGCCACACCAGCTTTTCTCATGGCATCCTCGCTGAAAGACAAAAAGAAAAGAGATGTTGACATCCTATGAGTCGGCATCTGCAAGGTTCCTGGCCAGAAGGCCCTGCACAGCAATTGCCCCTGAGTGGATGGGACCTGTCCCCCAGCACACCAGCCTCACTGAGGTCCAGGAAAGGCAACAAGGGAGGTGTGCTCAGCAGAGCAATGAAAGGTAGCTGAGAAAGGGAGTAAGCGGGCAGGGGCACAAGAAGGAAAGAACAGGGAAGGTGGTCACCACAAAGCAAAGTAGGCACCCCTGGAATGAGAGAGCAGAGGGGCCAGGCCCTAGGGATAACGCACAATCAGTACAAAATACAGTATACATGAGAAGGCTGAGGGGCCGACCAGCCTCTATTTCCTGCCTTCGGAATAGCCTGGGTCCCCACTTAACTCTGGCATTAAGGGTAGTAGGACCCCAGTTCCCATCTTTTCTCTGTAAAACTAAAGGGCCACAACAAATCATCTTTCAGTCCTTCCCAAGGCAAAGGTCCCTATGTGGGATGTGCAGGTTCCCCAGGTGGGACCCAGGAGATAAGCCCCAACTTCCAACAGCTTCTAGCTGGGGATAGGAAGAGACAGACCACACACAAGAGGGAAACATCTTAAAAGCACATTTGCCAATACATACAATAAAAGGTGAGGTTCTATTATATATTTTCATCATGCTAATGTTCTGCTGGGATAGAGCTATGAACATTAGCTAAGCTTACACTCCCTTTGAATGGCAGCATGCGCACACATGCGTGCACACACACACACAAGAACACATGTGCATTTGTCAGAAAGGGAGGCGGATGTCAGGCTTGAGTTCTGAGGCCTGGCCCCTCTGCTCATAGACTGCCTTCTTCCCTGCAGGACAGGTCTCACTGCCTATCTCCCCAGCACTGGACCTACTGATAAACAAATGAGCAAACATGTCAGGGCTCTGCTGCCTCACCCAAGTGCATTAAACAAGCCCAGTCCAGCTGGTGCAAGAAAGCTTTCTGACATTCCAAACAAAGAAACCCCAGGCTACTGAAAGAGTGTGCACATGGGGCTGCAGAATCAGATTTGTGCTCCTTAAAGAAATCCCAGAAGAGAAGCTAAATGCTAAGAGGTGGACAAGTCTGTATTAATGTATAAAGAAAGATAAAATGACGCTGATCAACCATACCACTGGATAATTTATTCAACACGTGTGAATCTGGGGTCCGTGCCCCATGTACTTCATTAAGCCTGCATAGGAGGCAGCAAAAGGTTCCTGCCACAAAGCACCTAAGGTGAAGCAGATACACGCACAAGGGAATATAAGACCAGGACCACAAGAAAAAGGTGAGAAAAATAATACAGGAGGACAGCACAAGATCCAACTCACAGGGAAGTGAGGCTGGCTAGCCAGGAGGACCCGGCAGCCATGTGCTGAGATGTCACCTGGCATTAGGCTCTAAGTCACTGAGCATTTCCAACAAGAGAAGTAACTGAGTAGACCTGTCTTCAGAAGGGCGCCTCGCCTGCACCTCCCAGGACAGTATGTGTTCCCCTTGCCACCTTCTGACAACAGTGTGTGGCAAGCCCTGCCACAGAGCCTGGGCACTAACAAGGTGACCCAGAGCAGAGCAGTGGACACAGCAAAGGGGCATTTGCTGGTCAGCTGACTGGGTACGGAGTGGGGAGGCTTTGGATAGAAAGTGAAGGCAGGAGCCACAGTGTAAACACAGAGAGGCAGAGATGGTGCTGAGGTCTCTGAAGATGAGACTGGTTACACAAATGGGCTCAGTGCCCAGGAGCAGCTATCCCCAAAGGCTTACCAGGCTCCTGGCTGGCTAAAAGCTGTCCTCCTGAACCGCTGGCTGGCCATCTTTTATAGGGTCAGCAGACTCACAGCCACTACCGACACCGTGCATCTTAACAGCAGCAAAGACACTGGCACATCCACAGAAATAAGACTCGGACTCCAGCTTATTGTAATGGCTTTTAGGTGGGGGAACCTCACCAGGCCCAAAGGCACCAGATGCCAGGGGATCTGCTGGAGGAGCCCTATCCCGTCCTGGTTAGGGCAGCATCACAGATGGCATGGACAGCATGGGCACCAGCTGTCTGTGACTTAGAGACTAAGAAGCACTGGCAATACGGGAGGCCAGAAGCAGGCATACCTTGACAAGCTGGAACACACATCTTAACAGGAAATGAAACTAAGATAAACGTCCAGTTCTGCCCATGAACCATGAAAGCGGCTGCGCCAGTACAGAGTTGAGGAGAAAGGCTGCTCCTTGGCAGGCACCAGGGCCCTGCGAGGCAGCACCATGCCTGTGTCATACACTTGTCCCCTCCACTGCTATACGCAGAGCCTGCCCAAACAGGCTGAGCGTGTTTGGTGGCTGAAGAATAAACAGGTGCCCCGAGCACTGTTTTCAGCTCTGTAAACCATATTTTAAAAATGTGTTTGCTCCTGTTTCTAGTCTGCAAATCATGCTCCATGACACAGAAGATGAGGCAAAAAATAAACCAGCCAGTTATACTCTCTCTTACTATCTTCCATGCACCTGTCCATTATCTGGGTTTTAACTGCATGTCTCACCACATTTCATACCTGTACTTAGATGTGGTGTCTCTCCATGGCACTCAGGACCTGACATGCCCACTGCATGAGACTGTCATAGGGACCCAGTCCCATGCTGGGAGGAGCCCTGCACAGGGGCAGAACTGGCTGCTTGCCAAAGCCCCCTCCAGCCTCCCCAGTCTCAGAAGGCCTGATGGAGCAGCTGGGCCTGAACGCCACTCCTCAGTCTCCACCTCCAAAAAACAAAGCCCTTCCAGTGACCGTCCCTAAATGAAGGCAAACTACCATACGACAAGGAGATGGCCCCGAACATGGAGCAGAGTGGAGGTTCAGCCTCAGGAACTCACCTGAAAAGAACCAACAGGTCAAGGTGAGCTCTGCCTCACACAAGCAAGCCCCAGGTCATGCCACCCAGCTGGGGTAAGTCGGGGAGCAAAACCGGTGTCAATTCACAAGGACAGACTCTAAATGCCTGTCACGTCCCAATACCAAAGCAGCCACCACCAAACCCAAGGCTGCCAGGAGGCATTAGCACCGGAACAGAGGGTTTTGTCTAGAGGCTGCTGCCTGGGCCTAACCAGCCCTCTAAAATGAATGGAGGACTCGCTCTAGCCGATTTGGCTCAATGAATAGAGCATCAGCCCATGGACTGAAGGGTCCCAGATTCGATTCCAGTCAAGGGCATGTACTTCGACTACAGGCTTGATCCTGCGCACGACGGCATGCAGGAGCAACCAATCGATGTGTCTGTTTCACATCTATGTTTTTCTCTCTCTCCCCCTCCTTTCCACTCTCTCTAAAGAAATCATTGGGGAAAATATCCTTGGGTTAGGATTAACAACAACAAGCAAAATGAATGGAGGACTGCCCTAAGCAGTGTGGCTCAGTGGATAGAGCACCGGCCTGCAGACTGAAGGGTCCGGTCAAGGGCATGTACCTTGGTTAAGGGCACATTCCCAGTAGGGGGTGTGCAGGAGGCAGCTGATCAATGTTTCTAACTCTCTATCCCTCTCCCTCCCTCTCTGTAAAAAATCAATAAAATATATATATTTTTAAAAATGAGTGGAGGACTGACACCAGCTAAGAGCACACAGCCTCCTGCTGCACCTGGGCTCCACAAGCTCCCTTGGACTAGCTTCCTCCTGGTTACCATGGCTACACCTGTCTGCCCAGTCAGGGTTCCACTGGTATCTGGTTTAAACCAGAAGCTGCTGAGGGAGGACCAGATCCATCATATAGGCCCTATGAGCTCCTCCACTGGGGACAGGAGGAGGCCCTTACTGTCTAGATCTTGCCGAAGCAGAAGGCAGTGACACACCAAGAAAACACCCTGCAATCTTATACTCGCCCAGACCAGAATCCTGGGAACCCCCTCTTCAGTTCCCAATTCTGACCTCCATTCCCTAAAGTTCAAATCCTCACCCCATCTCTCCCTGAACCTGTGATGGTCCCCCATACAAGCCTGTCTCCAGGTC
Organism: Murina feae; assembly: GCA_004026665.1. NCBI lineage: Eukaryota > Metazoa > Chordata > Mammalia > Chiroptera > Vespertilionidae > Murina > Murina feae. The sequence goes on along the minus strand of PVJC01002406.1, from coordinate 3,117 downwards.
CCTTTCTCCCCTTCACTCCTGCCACCTTTGCCAGCTCTCCAAGCCACACGAATGGCGGTATGTGTGAGGAGCAACTTAGGCTACGTCCGTGCCTACCTCAAGGCAGGCAGCCCCTCAGTTGAGGAGTCTGCTCCCTTGCCCACTCTGCTCAATATCCTGAGGCCCTGCTCCCAAGTGCACTGCCCAACTATGCCACCAGCTGTGTGTGCTGGACCTCCAATTCTCCCCCTGGAGTATCCTCACTCCCTACTTCATGGTGGTCACTTCAGCCACATCCTGGCACCTCCTCTGTGGGAATTACTAGCTTCCTGTCGGGCCCACTGTCCTATGAACACCTTGAGTGTAGAGGCTGTGGCAGCCACCTCTGTATTAGCAGGCAGTGATCAGTGTCAGACAGAAATCAGCTATTTGTGACCTAAAGAGTGGTTAACAGCATGGATTTTGATGAAGCATGACATGCAGAAGCTGAGATTCAGTGTGGCAGGCACTAGAGAAACCAAACCTCGAACAAGCACATCCAGGCTGCAGAGGCCAGGGTGGACTGGAGAAAGCATATGCTGGGGCAGGCGGAAGTAGAAAGAGGAGGAAGGGCCTGAGCTACAGAAATATACAGATTGGGGCTCAAATTCCAACCTGACCGCTCATCCGCTCTAGGTCGTGGGAGAGGCACTCCGTCCCCCAAGTGCATCCTCTCCATAAGGAGCACTCTGACGGGACTGTGGCCATGATAAAAGGAAGTGTACAGTAGGGGCCAGCATGTGAGGACAGGCCCAGTCTCAACACATCCTGCTCTTCCTCACCTTTCCCGTGACTCCAAATTGGAAAACTCAACTGAAACACAGTCCGAGTCCCTGTAATATGTATCAGTGCAGGATAACACAAAAATCCAGCAAACTGCGTGTGCTTGGGAAGGTATGCATGAACATATGCTCAAAGTGGGCTAATGCCCCAGTCCACCCCTCACGAGCCCTCCCCACAGCTGGTGACCCTGGATAAGGTACCACCTTGTAGAGCCTGCATTCCTCATCTGCAGAGAGGAGGTGGTGACAGTGCCCACCTCACAGAGCTGTTCCAAGGATTACAAATGTTAACATCGTCCGGACTTGGCACACAAGAAGCACTTACGTGTGTTGAATAAATCAGAGAGCAGTCCACCTCACTCACAGTAAGACTGCATCTCAAAATGCCTCCATAAGTGATGAAATCTGTGTCTCCTCCTTCCTAAATGACAGCAGTGGGCGTGTGCAGCTCCCTCAGACAGCTGTTCCCACTGGAACCCTGAACCACCTAGAAATGTGCCGTTTGGGTGCCCCGCTCCGTGGCCTCTGTAGGCTGTCCATTTCTTAAGAAGGGCCTTCACATATCCTTCCCTGCCCTCCAGCTGCCCACCCCCTCCACCCTCAACCCACCTACCCCGTCCACAGTCCATTCCTGACGGCCCTGGTTCACACGCACGCACGGGCCCTCTCACCTCTCATGAGGTCAACCTCTTCAACACTGTCCTCTCTCGGGGTCAAACATCTGATTGCTGAATGAATGCTTGAGTTCCCAGGAGAGTGAGCTCCTCTGGTCTCCTGCTGGTATCTAAAGCAGAAGTTTCTTTCCTCCCCGAGTCACAGACTCACCCTCCTGACCTCAGGGTCACAGGACACCTCCTACCCATCCATCCATGTGACAGAATTTCATTCTGCCCAGAGGAAACCTCTCCTGATTTGAGAACCACAATATCCATCAACCCACTGACTTCTCATGGGGCAGGAGTTTTTGCCAGCCCCACCTACCCTCCAAGAGAAGCCTCCTACCTGCTTGTGGGACAGGATCTCAAAGCTCGTATTGTAACCCTTGACCCTGTGACCCTGTGTGTGTAAAAACCTCAATCATAAAAGTAGCATATAAAAAAATGTAGCAAGAAACCAAGATGGTGGCATAGGTGAACACCGGAATTGTGGCCATGCACAGCTATTTTAAAACAACAACAAAAAGAAAAACGGACACCACCCAGATCCACAGGAAGGCTGACTGAGTGGAAATTCTACAACTAGAAAGAGACTGAGACTCAGAGGAGGTGCGGAAATAAAGTGCAGAGGTACAGAGGCAAGTGCGAAGGGGTTGGGGGAAAGGGCTCGCAGAAACAGCTGGAAGCATTTTGTACCGGAGGGAGGCACAAGCTCCCGACGGCTCTGAACTCCAGTTCCAGGCAAGTTTCTGGGGACTCAGAATCATATAGGGAGGAGCTGAACTGTCTAGCACCGTCTGGCACTGGGAGAAACTCCAGAGCCGCTTGAGACCCCGCATCTCTTAGGGCAGGGCTAAGAAGCGGCCATAGCTGGCTGCTCCGCCCTGTAGACTCCCGGAGACCCCGCCCCACCCAAGCTGGCACAGAGGCTTTTGCATATAAAAGGCTGGGAAGCCCCAGGCAGAAGCTAAAAATAACACCTCCTTGGAGATACAAGTGCCAGCATATCCAAACAACTCTTGCCCTATAAGGGTGTATCCAGGACAGAAGTTGTCCCACTGTAGACACAGCTGATTTGCATAACCAAGTGGCTTGGAGATCATTTCCTCTCAGTGATCACCTAACACAGAAAGCCACTCTATCAACCCAGGGAAGCAGCCAAAATGCAAAGACAAAGAAACAGATTACAAATGACAGAAATGGAGGAAAGCAAACGTCTGGATATAGAGTTCAAAACCACGGTTTTATGGTTTTTCAAGAATTTTCTAGAAACCGCCGATAAATTTAGTGAGACCCTCAATAAATCTAATGAGACCCTCGAGGATATGAAAAAGGATCAACTAGAAATTAAGCATACACTGACTGAAATAAAGAATATTATACAGAGATCCAACAACAGATTAGATGAACGCAAGAATCAAGTCAAAGAATTGAAATACGAAGAAGCAAAAAATACCCAAAAGGATAAGCAAAAAGAAAAAAGAATCCAAAAATATGAAGACAGTGTAAGGAGCCTCTGGGACAACTTCAAGCATACCAACATCAGAATTATAGGGGTGCCAGAAGAAGAGAGAGAGCAAGATATTGAAAACCTATTTGAAGAAATAATGTCAGAAAACTTCCCCTACCTGGTAAAAGAAATAGACTTCCAAGTCCAGGAA
>PVJC01002405.1:67629-80058 GCA_004026665.1 Murina feae | reverse complement strand
GAGGCAGAGCAACATCAAACAGACTGTCAAATTACAGCAACTAGGACAGGGACGTTGGGGGGGGGGGTAACAGATCAGCCAAGGGACTTTTGTGTGTGCATTTAAGCATAACCAATGGACACAAAACACTGGGGGGTAGAGGAGGGTGGAGGAAGGGCAGGGGGAAAAAGAAATGTAAAAAATAAGAAAAAGAAAAAGAAAATAAAAAGGGGATTTTGGAGGTAATGTGGAGTAGCAATTAGGGGAAATAATATTAAATTAAGAGATTTAATTTGAAAAAAAAAAAAAAAAGAAATAGTAGTCCTTCTACTGTTTTACTAAACTGATATTTTCAATTATAAATTGACTAGGGCCCGGTGCACAAAAATTTGTGCACTCGGGGGGGGGGGGGCCCTCAGCCCGGCCTGTGCCCTCTCACAGTCTGGGACCCCTCAGGGGATGTCCACCTGCTGGCATGCCTGGCCAGTCTGGATGAGCAGCTGATGGCTGTTTGCAGACTGACCAAGCCCCCCAGTGGGGACTCTCAACCCATGGGGGTGTGGCCAGCCCAGGTGAGGGGCTGAGGGCCGTTTTCAGGCTGCTCACAGCTCCCATTGACCCAATGTACCAGCGAGGCTGGCTGGAATCAGGTTCCTGGGGTTTATGAAACTTTGTTGCCTTGAGCGGAGGCATAGGCAGGTAACGAAGCCTTCTGTCTGCTTCAGCTCCGTGGCTTCTGTAATTGAAACTTTGCTGCCTTGAGCAGAGGCCTGGCCGGCCTAGGCAGGCAATTTCAACTCCATCGCTGGTGCAACGGAAGCCTCCTGTTTGTTCTAGCTCCGTGGCTGCCGGCTGCCATCTTGGCTGGGTTAATTTGCATACCTTCGCTCTGATTGGCTGGTGGGCGTGGCTTATGTGTAACGGAGTGAGATCAATTTGCATATTATTTTATTAGATTAGACAACATTATCCAAAAGATCACTTATTTATGGCTCCTGGGTTTTATATCATAGCAAAGAAAGAACTCACTCTAAGCTTACACTTAAATATTATAGGTAAATATTGTAAATGTACTTCTGTTAGAAACTAGTACTCTTTATTTTTAGCTAGTACTGTTTCTTTTATGTTTATAGTAGAGGACTGGTGCATGAAATTTGTGCTCTTGAGGGAGGTCCCTCAGCTCGGCCTGTGTTCTCTCGTAGTCCGGGAGCCCCCTCTCACATTCTAGGACCCTCACTCCTTACCACCAGCCTCTTTGCTACTCCTTACCGCTTGGCTCATTGCTTCTTATTGCTGCTGCGGAGGCAGGAGAGGCTCCTGCCACTGCTGCTGCACTCACAAAGCTGTCAGGCTTCTCTTTGTGCAGAGTTCTCCCTGTGGGAGCACACTGACCACCAGGGGGCAGCTCCTGCATTGAACGTCTGCCCCCTGGAGCTCAGTGCACATCATAGCGATTGGTTGTTCTGGTCGTTCCACCGTAAAGGTCGCTTAGGCTTTTATCATATAGATATTAGTTATTTTGGATATAAAGTGAGGAAGAGTGCAGATGTTATTTATTTCCTTTTCTTTTTTAAACAATTACCAGTTTTTCAAGTATTATTGGATTCCATCCACTTCTGCTGACTTAAAATACTACATTTATATTCTGGATTCAATTTTAAAAAGCATATTCCTTTCACTGACTAGCCCTGAGTTAGTACCTCAATTTTTTAAATGTAGTTTTGTAAAATGTAACATCTGTCAGTGCAAAGCATTCTTTTTTTTTTTTTTTTTTTAAGAAATACTGGGAAGCGGGATCTCAAATGCTGTCAAAGTATTCTTGATTATTTTCTTTTTTGTCTATTTCTGGTGACTGTCATATATTTATTCTTTCATAAGAATGCTAGAATAATTTTGTCAATTTCTAAAAGCGATTTAGTCTTTTATGTCCTTCAGTATATTGACTGCTCCCCTTCCCACAGGTTCCAGAAATTCCTTTAGGGTTATTTCTTAACCTATTTTGTTGTTAATGTAAATTAGGCATTTTCTTGCATATAATTAATTAACAGTTGCTAAAATATATTCAATGCTTTCGTTTTCCATTCAAAAGTCTTATGAGCCCTAGCTGGTTTGGCTCAGTGTATATAGAGCATCGGCCTGCAGACTGAAGGGTCTTGAGTTCAATTCTAGTCAAGGGCACATGCCTGGGTTGTGGGCTTAATCCCCTTGCAGAAGGCAGCCAACTGATGATTTTCATGATTTATGTTTCTATCTTTCTCTCTCCCCCTCTCCCTTCCTCTCTGAAGTCAATAAAAATATATTTTTTAAAAAGTCTTATGAATTATTGTTTACATAAGAAAGCTACCAACTTGTATACTTTTGAAATTTCTACTTACTGTTTTAAAACTTTTGTTAATTTCTCCCAATATCTGTAAAAAAAAAATCTTTCCTCTTTGTTGTCAATATTTTCATTACTTTTATGCTGGCCAATGTTCTCAGTGGTTAGAACATAGGCATGTACATTGGACGATCAAGGTTTCAGTTCCCAGTTAAGGGTATATCCATTTAAAAACTTAACTCAAGTAATGTATGCTATCAAATAATCACTCCTTTAATTTATTAATATAATGAAGTTATTGAGTTATTCTAATTTTGAACAATCCTTGTATTCTTAGAATGAACTTTTTCCTATTTTGTCATGTTATTTTAAATGTAATTTTATTGATTTCAGAGAGGGAGAGGGAGAGATAGAAACATCAATGATGAGAGCAATCTGGGCATGTGCCCTGAATGGGAAATGAACTGTGATCTCCTGGTTCATAGGTTGACACTCAACCACTGAGCCACACTAGCAGGCTAGTTTGGTCATGTTCTTAAAGAATTAATTTGATTTCACTTATAAAAACACTTTTCTCCCCAAGTTTTATTTTTCCTCATCAATATTTGCAAGTCTGAACTGTAGTTTCTGTTTTTATTTTGTCAGGCTTTGGAATCAAGATTATTCTGGCTTTGTAAAACAAACCAAGAGGTTTTCTTTGTTGTCCATGCTGTCCATGCTCTAAAATAATTTATACATCTGTCTATATATATACAAAGGCTAATATGCAAAGTGTCCCTTGGGAGTTTGATTGCTCACTATGACATGCACTAACCACCAAGGGGTGGTGTGGAACACGGCGGGCGATCAGCAGTGGCAGCAGGATGCTAAGGGAGGGAGAGGAGGAGGCGGGTAAGCGGGGAATCTGATCAGCCCTGATCACTGGCCAGGCCTAGGGACCCTACCCATGTATGCATTTTGTGCACTGGGCCTCTAGTTATAATTATAGGTTGCTTAAAGGGTTAAAAGAATCTACCTATGGAATTATCTGATCTGAATACTCTTCAGGGTTAGTTCTTTGACATTTAAAAAAATTTCTTCATGTTGTTGTCCACTTATGTATTATATCTCTTGTTGATTTTACTCTAGTAATTTATATTATCCTACAAAATTAGTCATTTTATTTAGGCTTTCAAATTTAATAACAGTAATGTAGAACGGTCTTTATATTTCTTCTACATTTTAAAGGTCTGAAGGAAATCTAGTAGAATTCCCTTCTCTTTTCTTTATTAGGATAGAATGGCTAGTAGTTTATCTCATTGGACCTATCAGAGAATTAGCACTTGGATATACTTGTAAATTGTACTATTCTGTTGTCTAAGTATTAATTTCTGTTTTTATAAGTTCCTTTCTTTCTGGTTGTTTTTGTTTTTTAAAAACTGTTTTTATTAATTTTATTTTAGTTAATCCTTCCTTAGGATATTTTTTCCATCGATTTAAAAAATATATGTATTTTTATTGATTTCAGAGAGGACGGGAGAGGGAGAGATAAAAACATCAATGATGAGAGAGAATCACTGATTGGCTGCCATCTGCACACCAGCTACTAGGGATTGAGCCCACAACCCAGGCATGTGCCCTTGACTGGAATCAAACCTAGGACCTTTCAGTCCACATGCTGACGCTCTATCCACTGAGCCAAACCAGCTAGGGTTGATTTTTTTTTAAATCCTCACCCAAGGTTATTTTTCCATTGAACTTTAGAGAGAGTGCAAGAGAGAGGGAAAGACAGAAATATCGATGTGAGAAACACATCAATTGGTTGCCTCCTTCATGTGCCCTGACAAAGGCCAGGCTGAGGGGGAGCCTACAATCGAGGCACGTGCCCTTAGCCAGAATTGAACCTAGGACCCTTTGGTCCACAGGCACACTCTATCCACTTGAGCCAAACGGCTAAGGCTCCACTGATTTTTAGAGAGTGGAAGGGAGAGGGAGAGACAGAAAGAAACATTGATGTGAGAGAGAAACATCAATTGGTTGCCTCCCTCACGTGGCCTGACTGGGGTCAGTGATTGAGCCTGCAACCAAGGTATGTTATCTTGACCAGAATCAAATCCGGGACCCTTCAATCCTTGGGCTGACTCTCAATCCATTGAAACAAACCGGCTAGGGCAAATATATATTTTTATAGACTTTTAGAGAGAGGAAGGGAGAGGGATAGAGAGATAGAAACATCGATGAGAGAGAAACATTGATTGGCCGCCTCCTGCATGCCTCTACTGGGAATAGAGCCTACAATCCAGGCATGTGCCTGACCGGGAATCGAACATGACCTCCTGGTTCATGGGCCAATTCTCAATCACGGAGCCATGCTTTGTTTTTTAAAACCTCACTAGAGGATGTTTATTTTAATTAATTAATTAAATTAATTAATTATTTTTAAAAGGGGAGGGAGGGAAGAAGGGAAGGAGGGAGAGAGAAACATTGATGTGAGAGAGATACATCAATTGGTTGCCTCCCACAGGCATCCAGAACAAAGATCAAACCCAAAACCTAGGTATGTTTCCTAACCAGGAATTGAACTCAAGGCCTTCTGGTGCACAGGAAGACATTTTAACCAACTGAGACACACCAGCCAGGGTTGTTAACTGATTTCAGAGAGAGGAAGGGAGAGAGAGAAACATGGATTGGTTGACTCTTATACATGTTCCAACTGAGAATCTCACCCACAACCTTTCAGTGTTCAGGATGACACTCCAACCAACTGAACCACACTGGCCAGGGCTTGATTAACATTTTATATTATTTTGAAATGGAAAATTCTTTTTTGTGTGGCTATTATCTACATACCTTTTCCAAGTTAAAACTGTCTTCAGTTCGACTGTCTTCTGAGTTGTCTGCATTCTTTTCATCATCTCCTTTATCTGCATTTGCAAATACAGAGGCCACTCGGACCACAGGCAAGGGCACATCCCGAGGGACAAACCTGACAGAACTGATGGGCATGGTCCACAATTTAATTTTCTTAAAAGATTTGGTTTTGGCAGAGTACCGTGATTCACAGACAAAAACATCCTCATCTCGAAAATTTTCAGGGCATAACTTAAAGTATTCCTAGGGGATATAAGAATAAAATTAATTAATTTTCTGAAACCAATGAACCAAAAAACCAAAAATAAACACCAACTAAATAAATAAAAGTTAAAACTGTTTAGATTTTCTGACAGTTAACAAATGGTAAATGAATTGAGATCTAGTAGTATTTCCTTGCTTCAGAATGACTTTTTAAAATATATAACATGTAGCTTATTTAGCTTAAGAATTGCCCCTTTGAAAATATACTAGTATTTCATACAGCTGTAATGTCCTTTAAAGTTATGGGCAGGATTCCTGTGCCTCCATAAAATAGATACATAAAAAATACATCTTATTACCCCACTAGCAGGTTATAATGACCTTTCAGAAAAAGTTATCCTTAAAAGTTAGTCTCGTAATATAAAAGAATTTAAGCTGATTGCATATAGCTACATAGTGTAGGCAGCAAATAATCTTTAACCTTCATGTTCAGGTTAATTTCTTCCTAAATCTTCATATACAGCCATATAGACACAGCTTAAAGAAAATTGTTTTCCCCAGTTTAAAAGAGCTGCTAATTTTATAAGTATCAATTTGTTGTATTTATAAATTTTATTCCCATGGAATGATTTATACTTTTAGTACTAATAAGTTTCTTACCTTCACAAACATGACCACACATTTTCCTAGAATTTTACTAACGGGAACTTTATTGTAATAGTCACTCTTAAAAACTTCTTTTTCTAGGAATTTTCGTGTAGCCAGATGGAATGTTTCATTTGGCCGATAAAACCAACAGCCATACAACCATTTTTCGCCTCAAAAACAAAGAGAGAATTACCATGAACAGAAATCACATATTCTTTTCAAAATGAGTAAATCTATCCATCCTGCCATGGCCTGAACCAACTAATGTGCTTTTTATTTTTTAAAAATATTTTTATTGATTTCAGAGAGGAAGGGAGAGGACGAGATAGAAACATCAACGATGAAAGAGAACCATTGATCGGCTCTCTCCTGCACATCCCCTCCCAGGTACCCCACATCCCCTACAGAGGATCGCACACCCCCTACGGGTATCAGCCTGCAACCAGGGCATGTGCCCTTGACTAGAATGGAACCTGCAACTCTTCAGTCTGCAGGCCAACACTCTATCCACTAAGCCAAGCCAGCTAGGGCCCAATGTGCTTTTTAGACCACATTCCTTAATAGTATTACCTTAGAAGAAATAATACTTTCAAATAATGAAGTATAGTAAGGATTAGAAATGCTACTTTCTCTCTCATATTAAAAGATACCTAATACAAAGAATGAGAAAGGTGATGAGACTTGTTCTATGCTGCTAGACCTTCTGGTTCAAGAATATAAAAGTACTAGGGGCCCGGTGCACAAAAATTTGTGCACTCGGGAGGTCCCTCAGCCTGGCCTATGCCCTCTCGCAGTCTGCAACCCCTCTGGGGATGACCACCTCCTGGCGTACCTGGCCAGCCTGGGTGAGGGGCTGATGGCTGTTTGCAGGCTGGCCAAGCCTCCCAGTGAGGCCCCTCACCCCACTGGGGTGTGGCCAGCTTGGGTGCAAGCCTGAGATCTCTTTTCAGGCTTCCCACAGCTCCCATTAACCCAATGTCCCAGCAAGGCTGGCTCGAAGCAGGTTTCTGGAGTTTGTTTATCTTCTATAATTGAAACTGTTGCTTTAGGCCAAGGCCTAGACAGGTAACGAAGCCTCTTGCTGGCTTCAGCTCCATGGCTTCTATAATTGAAAGAATGTTGCCTTAGTTAGAGGCCCAGCCAGCCTAGGCAGGCAGTTTCCTCCATCGCTGGTGCAATGGAAGCCTGCTGTCTGTTTCAGCTCCGAGGCTTCTATAATTGAAACAATGTTGCAACTATGTGTTGCCTTGAGCACAGAGAGGCCCAGTGGGCCGGCAGACAGTTTACTCCTGGTGCAACAGAAGCCTGCTGTTTACACTAGGTCCATGACTGCCGGCCTCCATCTTGGCTGGGTTAATTTGCATACAGCCACCTTGATTGGCTGGTGGGCGTGGCTTAGGCATCCGAAACAAATGGTCAATTACAATATTACTCTTTTATTAGATTAGATAGTAGCCTGTTGCAGAAAGATTCCTGTAAGAATAGGGCTTCCTGAGCCAGAGCGAAGCAGAGAAGGGAGCGAAGCCCACCCTGGTTCCCGTCTCTGCCGCCTCAACTCCCATTTCTGCTGCCTCGGCTCTCCACCCCACCGACCTCTCCCCCGCTTCTCCCTCCCTTCTTTACTGTCTCCGCTGCCTTGACTCCGTTCCCTTCTCTACCGCTTGGCTCCCTTCTGCAGCACTTGGCTTCCTTCCACTCTGTCTTTAGTCTTCACTCTCCTGTGTATGCAAATTAACCACCATCTTTGATGGGTTAATTTGCATACAGTTGATCTGATTGGCTGGTGGGCGTGGCTTGGCTGGTGGGCGTGGCTTGGGTGACTCAGAGTGATGGTTAATTTGCATATTACTCTTTTATTATAGATTTTACATGATGAACAGATGAAAGAATGGGAATGCCTGGATCACATTTCTGCCTGCTTTTGGCTTCACTAATTCCTATTCACTCTCCATGTCTCAAGTTTAATGACAATTATTCTAGGAAGTCTACTGAAATAAAATTTTAAGTCAAGGCACATGTCTCCCTGTAATAATTTTTTTGTGTGATTTTATTGGAGTGGTTATGCCAGGGGCAAAAACATGAGCCTTTTGTTTTTCTGAATCTCTGTTATCCTACAGAGTTTTTAATAAATATCAGTTGAATGAATAATCTCAATTACATTTCAAAAAGTTACATTTCTTTTATCTCAACTGTGCCACTGCTCCATAGTGCTAGATCCTATGTTTTCCATATAGGGGATGCTTAATTATATTTTATACATTGTAGAATAGGTATTGTTAGAAGATATAAAATGGCTAAGTTACAGTTTTCTCCTCTGAGGATCAAGGAGTAAAACAGTCACATCTCACAAAAGTGCCCTTCAATATAAAATGAACTTACCAGGAGAAACCAAGATGGCAGCATGGGTAAACACCGGAATTGTGGCTGTGCACAACCATTTCAAAATCATAACGAAAAGAAAAAACAGACACCACCCAGACCCACAGGAAGGCTGGCTGAGTGAAAATTCTACAACTAGAAAGAGACTGAGACTCAGAGGAGGTGTGGAAATAAAGTGCAGAGATAGGGAGGCGTGCGCAAAGGGGCTCGAGGAAAGGGCTGGCAGCATTTCGTATCGGAGGGAGGCACAAGCTCCCGACAGCTCTGAACTCCAGAGTGAGTTTCTGGAAATTCAGACTATACAGGGAGGAGCTGGACTGTCTGGCACCATCTGCCACCGTCTTCCAATGTCTGGCACTGGAAGGAACTCCAGAGTGGCTTGAGACCCAGTGCCTCTTAGGGCAAGGCTGAGAAGCAGCCATAGCTGGTTGCTCTGCCCTATAGACTCCCCGAGACCCCGCCCCAACCAAGCTGTGCTCAGAGGCTTTTGCATATAAAAGGCTGAGTAGCCTCAGGCAAAGGCTAAAATAGCAACTACTTGGAGATACAAGAGCTAGCGTACCCAGTGGTCAGAGTGGTACCATCATAAATACAACTCCTCAGATTCATAAGGGACACTCTCAGGGGGCAGACTCAGTGAGCACCAAAGCCCCACTGAAACAACTCTTGCCCCATAAGGGTGTCTCCAGCACAGTTTGCCAACTATAGACACAGCTGACTCTCATAACCAAGTGGGGCTTGGAGATCAATTCCTTTCAATGATCACCTAACACAGAAAGTCACTCTATCAACCCAGGGAAGCAGCCAAAATGCAGAAACAAAGAAACAGATCACAAATGACAGAAAAGGAGGAAAGCAAATGACAAGATATAGAGTTCAAAACTTGAACCACAGTTACAAGGTTTTTCAAAAAATTTCTAGAAACCGCTGATAAACTTAGTGAGACCTTCAATAAATCTAAGCATACACTGATTAAAATAATATTATACAGAGATCCAACAACAGATTAGAGGAATGCAAGAATCATGGAAAAGAATTGAAAAGTGAAGAAGCAAAAAACACACAAATGGATAAGCAAAAAGAAAAAAGAATCCAAAAATATGAAGACGGTGTAGGGAGCCTCTGGGACAACTTCAAGTGTACCAACATCAGAATTATAGGGGTGGCAGAAGAAGAGAGAGAGCAAGATATTGAAAACCTATTTGAAGAAATAATGACAGAAAACTTCCCCTACCTGGTAAAAGAAGTGGACTTACAAGTCCAGAAAGCGCAGAAAACCCCAAACAAAAGGAATCCAAAGAGGACCACACCAAGACACATCATAATTAAAATGCCAAGAGCAAAAGACAAGGAGAGAATCTTAAAAGCTGCAAGAGAAAAGCAGTCAGTTACCTACAAGGGGACACCCATACAACTGTCAGCTGATTTCTCAACAGAAACTTTGCAGGCCAGAAGGGAGTGGCAAGAAATATTCAAAGTGATGAACAGCAAGAACCTACAGCCAAAATTACTCTACCCAGCAAAGCTATCATTCAGAATTGAAGGTCAGATAAAGAGCTTCAACAGACAAAAAAAAGCTAAAGGAGTTCATCACCACCCAACCAGTATTATATGAAATGCTGAAAAGTATCCTTTGAGAAGAGGAAGAAGAAAAAGTAAAGATAAAAATTATGAACAACAAATACATATCTATCAACAAGTGAACCTAAAAATCAAGTGAATAAAAAATCTGATGAACAGAATAAACTGGTGAATAGAATAGAATCAGAGCATAGAAAGGGAGTGGACTGACAATTTTCGGGGGGGAAAGGGTGTTGGGGGTGTGGGAAGAGACTGGACAATGATCGTACACCTATGGAGGAGGACAGTGGGGGGGCGGTAAGGGCAGAGGGTGGGGTGGGAACGGAAAGAGGGGAGCTATGGGGGGGGGGAAAGAGGAACAACTCTAATAATATGAATAATAAAGCTTTAAAAAAAAATAAAATGAACTTACCAGCAGAATCTTCCCATAGTCTCTCAATACAGACTATATGTGGTTGTAGACTGGCTTCTGAGGGCTCTACGTAGACATAATCTCCAACATGATACATGCTATTCTTAAAGCTGCAGTCCTGGCTGTAAGTGCGATGTAAACCTGAGAGGCCTGCAGCACCCGAGGAATCTTCACTCTTTTCAGCCTCTTAGGTAAAAAAGAAAAAAGTGGTTCTCATTAAAGGAAAGTTGGAATTAGAGGTACGATTCAAATAACACATATTAATACATTTAATTCTTTTCTAGACATTCAAAAGCAAGATTCAAGACAAGTAGTATATCATCCATATTCCCAATAGCCTCTACTCAAAACTGTTTTCTTGAATTATAACTAACTGCCATTATTAATTTAAATAAATACATTAAGTAAAGGATCTATAAAATAAAAATTGTCATAATAATACATGGTCAATATAGTCTTTTAAAATATATATATATATTTCAGAGAGAGAGGGAGAGAGATAGAAACATCATAAATGAGAGAGAATCACTGATTGGCTACCTCCTTCACACCCCTTACTAGGGATAAAGCCCACATGAGCATGTGCTTATGGCTGGAATTGAACCTGGGACCTTTCAGTTCACAGGCCAATGTTCTATCCACTGAGCAAACCAGCTAGGGCACCGAAGTCATTCTTGATGATACAGAAAGATATAAAGACTAAGTAATTTGCAAATCATGTAATCCTAAAAATAATCTAACGTTACCTTCATCTTAATGCCTCTGAAGTTATTTTCCCTAACAGTTATTACAGTTTTGGCATTTTAGAATTGAGGAAATATGAAACGTCTAATCTAATAAAAGAGTAATATGCAAATAAACCCACTCCATTATACCCAAGCCACGCCCACCAGCCAATCAGAGCGATTATATGCAAATTAACCCAGCTGGAATAAAGAGGAGGCTTGCCCCGGCCATGGAGGACGCTAAGGTTCCTGTCTTCCTAGGCCGGCTATGGCCTCCGCTCAAAGCAACAAAGTTTCAATTATAGAAGATAAACCTCAGATATCTGCTTCTAGCCTTGGGCTCAAGGAAGCACTGGGAGGCTGGGTTGTCAGGGGCAACCCGACGTGGGCTCTGGTTAAAGCAACAAAGTTTCAACTTTAGAAGTTAAATAAATTCCAGCCAGCCTTGATGCAAACAGCCATCAGCCACTCACCCAGGCTGGCCAGGTACCCCAGCAGGATCCCCTCTCTGGAGGGGCTGTGGCCAGCCTGCAAACAGCCATCAGCCACTCACCCAGGCTGGCCAGGCACCCCAGTAGGAACCCCACCCTGATCTGGGACACCCTTCAGGGCAAACCAGCCAGCCCCCACCCATGCACCAGGCCTCTATCCTATATAATAAAAGGGTAATATGCAAATTGACCCTAACAGCAGAACCACTGGGAATGACTGGTCACTATGACACACATGGGGCAGACGCTGAATGCAGGAGCTGTCCCTGGTGGTCAGTGTGCTCCCACAGAGGGAGCTCTGCTCAGCCACAAGCCAGGCTGCCAGCTCTCCCACCTCCTCAGCAAAGCTAAGGATGTCTGACTGCAGCTTAGGTCTGCTCCCTGCTGGCAAGTGGACAACCCCTGAGGACCCCCAGGATGCTAAAGGGATGTCTGGCTGCCACCTTAGGCCTGATTGCCCAGGGAGTGGGCCTAAGCCAGCAGGTGGACATCTCCCAAGGGGTCCCAGATTGCTAGAGGGCACAGGCCGTACTGAGGGACATCCCCGAGTGCACAAATTTTTGTGCACCGGGCCTCTACTCCTATATAATAAAGAGGTAATATGCACATTAACCCTCACGCCCTTACAGGATGGCTGCCTACAACCAGGCCAGCAAGTGGGGTTAGTGAGGGACGACCAAACGACTGAACAGGGTGCGTGGGGCAACCAGGCCAGTGGGGGGTGTGAGGGAGTAGAGGGTCAGTTGGGGGCAACCAGGCTGGCAGGGGGGTGCAGTTGGGAGCAATCAGGCCAGCAGAGAGGGCAGTTGGGGGCGACCAGGCCAGCGGGGGGGGGGGGGGGGG
>PVJC01002405.1:0-67529 GCA_004026665.1 Murina feae | reverse complement strand
TTTATGCATGAGTGTGGTCCCTCAGCCTGGCCAGCAATCGGGGCTGATTGAGGAGTCTAGCCCAGCCTCAATCAGGGCAGTGGGAGTTTGGCAGTCAGGCGAGAAGGGGCTATGGGAGGTTCTGATCAGGGCAATTGGGGCCAGCCAGCTGAGGAGAGAGGCTGAGGGAGGTTGGCCAGCAGCAGGGGCGCTAGGAGAGGTTCCGATCAGGGTGATTGGGGCCAGCTGGCTGGGGGGAGGGACCATGGGAGGTTGGCCATGGGAGCCCACTGACTACCAGGGGATAGCTTCTGCATTGAGTGTCTGCCCCCTGGTGGTCAGTGTGCATCATAGCGACTGGTTGATTGGTTGTTCTACTGTAATGGTCACTTAGGCTTTTATATATAAACACATTTTTTGCGGGAAACGAGTAAAATCGGATCCACCAGGGAGACTGTCAATGGACATGAGGAAACATACCTTGGAACCGGCAAAAATAAAAATGTTTTACGTCGTTGTCGTGTGTATGCCGCTCATAAACTAAGCAGTGAAACGCGGTACATGTGCAAATTTTGTAATGTACCCCTGCACAAAGGAAAGTGTTTCGAACGCTACCACACAGTGGCGGGAAAATGCCCGCTTACGAAGTGTAAAGATATAGCACTGTAAATCCTATATGTACACATTTAATATATCATGAACATTCCCCCTGAGATTAAATGGTTTTCAACAAGCCTCTTTTTTTTTGTTAAATAAGACTTTTTAATGACTCTAGTGCAAGCCATTATTTGCAAATACCATAGGGTTTTTGTTGTTTTGGTTTGCTTGCTTTTTTAGAAAAAAGCTCTGCCAACATCTGTAATTACTTCCTTGGGATAATTTTCCATGAATGGAACAGCTGGAAAAAATCACTGTAAATACTTATTAATTCTTTAAATCCTCACCCAAGGATATTTCTCCTTTGATTTTTAGAGTTAGTGGAGAGGGAGGGGGAAGAAAGAGAAATATCAATATGAGAGACACATCAATTGATTGCACCCTAACTGGGGTTGGGATCAAACCTGCAACCCAGTTACGTGCCCTTGACTGGGAAGCAAATCTGTGATTCTTTAGTGCATGGGCTGATGCTCTAACCACTGAGCAAACAGTCCAGGGCACATTAAAAATTTTTTTTTTAATGCAAACTGACCCCTACAAGCCTGTACCAATGTAAGCCCCTCACTGTCTGGCTACAAGTGGTCAATTTCTCCACTCCCTCTCTAACATTAGTATACTGGATCATTATACTTTTGTTAAAGCTTTGCCAATTTTGGTGGGAAATGTTATCTAGTAGTTGATTCATCAGATGAATCCCTGTAACATATGCAGCATATTCACAAGGTTCTTGAGAATTTTATGCCAGCAGGAACACTGTCAACTGGGCTGAAAGGAAACAGAAAGAGTACAAAATAAAAGAGTGCTATTAAACACCCCAATTGTACAGACAGGAAAACAGGTTGATAAAACCCTCAGCTGTAAACACATGCTACCTTTCATGAAAAAGGATGACTCAGAGGCAGAGTACTGAGTTGCAGAGGATTATTTTCAGGCTTTGAAACATAATGAAGTCTGGATTTCAAAACTGCTTGGAATTGATAACAATTTTTTCCCTTCCATTTCTCCCTTTTGAATGGGAATGTCTCTCTTAGACTATATTGTCAGGAGCAGAGGACTTGTTTGTTGTTGTGGTTTTTTACAGGTCCACAATTTGTGTCCCAGGATAGATCACACCAAGAGGCTCACCCATACATCTAATTTAGAGGATTTACATGAGATTTGAGACTTTTGATGTTTAGATGGGATTTTTATACATGGTACAGGAATGTTTCTCTAACAAATATCTAAAAAATATGGAAATGACTTTGGAATTGGGTAGCAAGCAGAGACTGGAAAGAATTTTGAGAGCATGATAGAAAATTAAGCATAGGTTGCTTTTATTAGACTGTTGGTAGAGAAATGGACATTAACAATTTGGCAGTTGAAGATTCAGAAGAAAATGAGAAAAAATGTTATTGGAAAGTGGAGGAAAGGGGACCCTTGTTATACGTATCAGCAGTAGAAAACTTAACAGAACTGTGTCCTGAGTTATTTGGATTCTGGGCTTTTTGGGCTGATCTTTTAGTTATCTTTTTCTTTCTTTATTTTCATTTGTTGTTCTATTCCTTCAGAGATTTCAACTTTATCTTCTAATCCTTCTCTAAATGTTTCCTTTTTGCTACCACTAAAAAAACTTAAATTAAATAAATATGACATATAGTATATAAATTTAAGGTGCACAATGTATTTCTTTGTTACTTTTATATATTGTTGCCATTGTAGTGATATTTATCACATAATTATAGTACAATATTGTTATTTATGTTAATCATACTGATCCACGGCTCATTTACTTACTATTTGTTTCAAGATTGTACCATTAAACATCAATATTATACCCCATCCCTCTTTGATATCATTTTTTTCAAGCTTTATTGAGGTAGTAGAGACCAAGTACACAAATTTGTGCACCAGTGGGGTCCCTCGGCCTGGCCTAAGGGTTTGGGCTGAAACCGGCTCTCCAACATCCCTTGAGAGGTACCGGATTGTGAGAGGGCGCAGACCAGGCTGAAGGACCCCACCGGTACACAATCCCTGGGAGGGATACGGGAGGTTGGCCAGCAGGAGAGGGACTACAGGAGAGCCCCAGGGTATGTCTGGCCCATCTCACTCAGTCCAGATCAGCCAGACCCAGCAGGAAGCTAACCTACGAGTTGGAGCATCTGCCCCCGGGTGGTCAGTGCACATCAAAGTGAGTGGATGAGCAGCCTTAGCATATCATTAGCATATTATGCTTTGATTGGTTGAATGGCCAAACAGTCGAGTACACACTTAGCATATTAGACTTTTATTATTTAGGATAATTCACATATCATATAATTTGTTTATAGATGCAGTAGCCTGTCATCTTTCTGAAGGTTTAAATGTTATAGGTTTTTTTTCTTAAATTTTCTCCTTCCATTTCTTTTTGTTTTTTCCAAGTTCATTTTTTTTTGTTCTCTACTTTACATTTGAGAGATTTTCCTTAAATATCTGGTCCTATTTAGATAGTACCTATTCCTATTTTAAGGGGAAGTGCTAAAAAAAGCTGGTAATAAGCTCTCTATGCACATATAGGGCTGATTGACTGCTGGATTTTATTTGGGACCTCCAGATGTTTTTATCTTTAGCTCTTCCCCATTGCCTGGTCCATTTCTTAAGGGCAAAAAAATAAAAATAAAAAATCTGTAAGCCTGACTGTATTCTAGGAGTTAAGTGATTAAGAGGGTCAGGGGGTCTCACAATCCCTTTCTTCAGAACTATAATCTCACCCTTAGGTCATCCTGGTTGTCCCTAAGTCTAGACTTTTTAGGATGAACAGTCACAGGAAGGGCTTGGGAGATGATCTGGCAGTTCAGTAACTTTAAATTTAGACTTTTCTGTTTTAAGCACATGTGCATCTGTATTTTCAGGAATACCTGGTATTCTAATCCCTGTGCATTGCTAGACAAAAAAATGGCCTCCTTAAGGTCTTCATCCAATGCTATCTTTGAAACTAGTGTTAGCAACTTATCCATTTTCTAGCTTTCACATTTTAATGGCTATTATCTCCTCTTCCACTGTTTTTGTTTGTTTGTTTTTTACAATTTTTGTGGGCAGGGAATGCTTCTGCGCTTGTCTTTTGTTTTGTTAAAAAAAAAACACCCTTCCCATCATTTTAGAGGTGTTTTAGGAAGAAGTTGCAATAAGCATTTGTGTACAATTTGCCACGTTTAAGTGAAAGCCCTTTATTGCTGCTTTATCTTTTTGTACTTATCCTTGTATGAGTGGTTAGTCACTGATTAAGAAACTTCCTCTATGGCTTAAAAACAGAGAGGGCGAACTGATACAACCACTTTCTGCTGTTTCGCTGTTTAATATTCATAAAGTAAACTGACATAGGACAGTCGGAAGCAGACCATAGTTATTTCTCTGGTTAGAAATAACTAATTACAATAATCCTCACAGCACACTGCTTCTATAGCCTTTCCTACTCAGAACTTCTAATGCTGACTTCACATTCTATGGCAAAGCAACATTCCTTACCTACTTCCAGTCACATTGTTGAGAAATACAGCCTCTGTGTTAGTGCAAAAAATAGAGTTATTAATAGGGATGTTTTCCTCTAGTAGGGCTCCCTTTCCTCTAGTCATGAAATAGGTACAGTGCTAGGAAAGGCACAAAAATCTTCTACGGTCTTTGCCTTTATGTGGCTCTTTTTTTCTACCATAGGTCTTCACAGATTTTTAAGTCACTGGAAATAGTTCCTGGTAGCTAAGGATCAATTTAGGGCAAACTCAGTAGACTTTAAAATGTTAGTACTACCCGTTCTCTAGAATGTACTATCAAATAATGGCTTCACATATTGTTGTTAATCCACCAAGGAAGGCAGGTGCCATAAATTCTTGTTCCTCTGCTCTTTAAATTCAAGGCCTTACAGTAGTGGTTCCCAGACTTAGGTTTGCATCCGAACCACCTATAGGACTTGTTAGAAGATAGACTGCTGGGTGTTGCCCTCAGTTTCTGAATTGGCAGATCTGGAGTGGGACCAGAGAATCTGCATTTCTAACAAGCTCTCAGATGATGCTGTTGATGCTTGCTTAGAGGCTACACTCTGTAAACTGCATTAGAATAATTTAAGGAGCAGCTATCATTAACATTTTGCTGACCAGTTATTTTGAGCCAGACAGTTACTTTTCTTTTACTAGTTTTGGCAACCCATGGCTCTCCCTTATTGTTCCACAGACCAGTGTTTTGTTCTTCAATAATAGTTCAGCTGTAACTTTTTGCTTTCACCTGCATATATTTCAAAGTTGCAAAAATAGCCACTCTCACTTTCATAAAGTATCCTTACTAAAACTCCATAAATTATTTTTTTTGCCAGATTGTACGTCTTGAATCTGATGCATCCTCTCCATGGAATCACTGCTTCATCGAGTGGTAACTGCTGTTCTGGTATATATAAAGACTTAAATTTCAAAATAAAGTGATCAAAAAGAGGTCTGACTTTGTAAAGATGGTCTGTGGTACATGTTGTTTGTGAATTATTGTTTAGATGGAAGAATGTAAGTACTTGCTCAAACCTCTTTCCAGTCATCATTTTTTGGAAATATGGGTGAATCAAGTAAAGGATCTGTTGGCCAGTAATCTCTCCATTCTAGCTTGTTAGTCCCATCAATATAATTAAACCAAAAAAACATCTTTATGTCCATATAAGTAATGTCATTCCATGGTGAAGTTTTAGCAGAGGTTTTGTGATATTTTCCCATTTGGTAATGGTATAAATTGGTTTGAGAAATAATGAAATAGAAAAAAATCCTTATCAAAAAATAAATTGGTTACGTCACTTACACTTTGTGGGTCTTAACATTTAACAGTCACACTTGAAATCTCTGTATAACCCTCCAAGGCTAGTCAAATGTCTTTTTCTGCCCATTATTCTTTAGAACCACTTTCGCTTTCAGGTACTAACCATCACATTTCTCTTTTGCCTTTGCGATGGTCTAATGTCAGACTCATTACCATCTTCCAGCTGACTTCCCAAGTCACTTGGCCAAAGTGTTTGCATATAAATTAAACATTCTTCTCTGCCGTGACACATCTTTTTAAAAAACTTTTACCATAATAAAAGGATGGAAAGAATTAGAGGCATTGTTCCTCAAGTGTCTGGAAATACTGACAAGTCGAGAAAAAAAACACTGCTTAACTTGTGACTGGTCACCATGGGGTTAACTTTGCATTGTCAGGAAAAGTACCAACTAAATTTTAAAAATTCTATGTAAAATTCTGTCAGTAGAAATAACAGGGTAGTCCCAAACTTCATAACCCTTATAGCATAGGCATTTTCTGTTTCTTCTTTCGCTGATTTCCATTTTGACCTTTTTTTTTTCTATTTCATGTTTGATTTGCTCTTTGTTTTCTAACTTATTGAGGTGGAAACAGATTTTATATATCTATTTTTATTAGATTTGTATCTAATATATGTACTTAAAGCTATAAACTCTACTTAAAGAACTGCTTTAGCTATAACCCATACATTTTAGTGTTTTCATTTTCATTCAATTCAAGATTTTTAAAATTTCCTTGAGATATCTTCTTTGATCCATGGCTTAGAAAGGTACTGCCTAATTTCCAAATATTTGGGGATTTTCCAGATTATTTTCTGTTGCTGATTTCTAATCTAATGCCACTGTTTCCAGAGAACAAATTTCATGTGATTTTCTGAAACTTTGTTTTTATGACCTAGCACATGGTCTATACTAAATAATGTCTATGCTGCTCGACAAGAATATGTATACTGCAGCACTGAGTATAGTATTTTACACATGTCAGTTAGGTCTAGCTAGTAAATAGTCCTTGTCTTAGTTCAGAATGCAATAAAAAAATCCACCATATACTGAGTGACTGAAACAACAAACATTCATTTCTCACAGATCTAGAGGCTGGAAAGTCTAAAATCAAGGTGCCAGCAGATTTGGTATCTGGTAAGAACTCACTTTCGGGTTCATAGATAGCTGCCTCTTCCTCTTTATCCCCTTATACTAGCATTAATCCCATCATGGTGACTACATGCAAACCTAGTGACCTCCCACATCTCCAAATAATTTAACATTGGGGATTAGGCTATAACATGATTTTTTTTCTGGGGGTGGGGGATGGGAGTGAACACAAACATTTCAGTTACAACAATGTTATTCAATATTCTACTAGGGGCCCGGTGCACAAAAATTTGTGCACTTGGGAGGTCCCTCAGCCTGGCCTGTCCCCTCTCACAGTCTGGGACCCCTCTGGAGATGTCCACCTGCTGGCATGCCTGGTCAGCCTGGGTGAGGGGCTGATGGCTGTATACAGGCTGGCCAAGCCCCCCAGTGTGGACCCTCACCCCATTGGGGTGTGACCAGCTTGGGTGAGGGGTTGAGGGCCATTTTCAGGCTGCCCACAGCCCCTTCAGGTTTTGGATCCTTACTGGGGTGCCTGGGTAGCCTGGGTGAGGAGCTGAGGGGCGTTTTCAGGCTTCCTACATTCCCTTCAGGGTTCGAATCCCTACTGGAGTACCTGGCCAGCCTGGGTGAGGGGCTGATGGCTGTTTGCAGGCTGGCCACGCCCCCCAGTGGGGTCCCTCACCCCACTGGGGGGCGTGGCCAGCCTGGGTGCGGGCCTGAGGGCTGTTTTCAGGCTCCCACAACTCCCAATGACCCAATGTCCCAGCAAGGCTGGCTGGAAGCAGGTTTCTGGGGTTTATTTATCTTCCTTAATTGATACATTGTTCCTTTAAGCCAAGGGCTAGGCAGGTAATGAAGCCTCCTGTTGGCTTCTGCTCTGTGGCTTCTATAATTGAAAGAATGTTGCCTTAGTAGACTCTAGGCAGGCAGTTCCCTCCATTGCTGGTGCAACGGAAGCCTGCTGTTTGTTTCAGCTCCAAAGCTTCTATAATTGAGACAATATTGCAAGTATGTTGCCTATAGCCGGGAGAAGCCCAGCCAGCCGGCCAGCCAGCAGACAGTTTACTCCTGGTGCAATGGAAGCTGCCTATTTACTCTAGCTCCGTGACTGCCGGCCTCCATGTTGGCTGGGTTAATTTGCATACAGCCACTCTGATTGGCTGGTGGGCATGGCTTAGGCGTCCCAAAGAAACGATCAATTTCAATATTACTTTTATTAGATTATATATTTTTGCTGAGTTTTGGTCTACTGTGTCTATTGCTGATAAAGGAGTACTGAGACTATAATTGTTGAACTAGTTCTCTTTTCAAGTATGTCACTTTTGCATCATGCCTTTTTAGGATCCACTGTTAAGTGTATATGTATTTATGAATATTGTATATCCCCAATGTCTTGATCCTTTTAACATTAGAAAATATTCCTCTTAATCTCTAGTAATATTTTTCCTCTTAAAGTGTATTTGTCTGATATTAATATAGCCACTTCAATTCACTATGGTTACTATTTTCATGGTATATTCCCCCCTCCTTTTCCTTTCAACCTATTGAATCTAAAATTATTCTTTTTTGTAAAACAGTATTTTTATTGATTTCAGAGAAGACAGAAGAGGGAGAAAGAGATAGCAATATGAATGATGAGAAAGAATCATTGATGGGCTGCCTCTTGCATGTCCCCTCCTGGGAAATGAGCCTGCAACCCGGGCATGCGCCCTGACTGGGAATCGAACAGGGACTTTCTGGTTCACAGGTTGACGTGCAACCTCTGAGCCACACTGGCTGGGTTAAAATGATTCTCCTATAGACAGTATATAGTTGGGTCTTACTTTTTAAATTCAGTCTGATAATCTATGCATTATGATTAGCATGGATAGCCTATTCACAATATGTAATTATTGATATGACTGAATTCATGCCTGCCATTTTGCTATTTGTTTTAATATGTCTTATTGTTCTCCTTTTCCTCCTTTACTGCTTTCATTTGTATTAAGCAAACATTTTTGGAGTATCATTTTTAATTCCTGTGTTAACTTCCTTTGCCAATTTTTTCAAGTAGCAGTACAATATGCATCTTTAATTTACCACCATCTACTTTAAGTTAATACTGGCTTAATTTCATTAAATAATACAACTTTGCTCCAATATAGCTTGGTTTTCTTGTGCTGTTACTGTCATATACATTAAGTCCTCACTTAGCAGTTGATATCAACTTTAAGCAAAATGATGCATAACAGCCCTAGCTGGTTTGGCTCAGTGGATAGAGCATCAGCCTATGGACCAAACGGTCCTGGGTTCGATTCCGGTCAAGTGCACGTACCTTGGTTGCAGGCTCCTCCCCGGCCCGGGCCCTGGTTGGGGCTCATGCAGGAGGCAACCAATCGATGTGTTTCCCTCACATCAATGTTTCTCTCTGTCTTTCCCTCTCTCTTCCACTCTCCCTAAAAATCAATGGAAAAATATTCTCAGGTGAGGATTAACAACAAAATGATGCATAACAAATTATCACTATAGGCTAACTGATATAACAAGAGTTAAGTTTTTACTTCATCTCATCATTATAATGAAATGATATTGAACAAAATTTGTATTTGAGGATCTGCTATAATTCTATAAACGTTATAAACAATAGTATTATAATAATCCCTTTAAACAACCTAGTATTTTTAGAAGAAAATAAGTAGAAAAATTGCAAACATGGTCTTTTATATTTACCCACATATTTAGCATTTCCAATACTCCTCAGTACTTCTTATGGATTCTAGTTTTCACCTGGTACCATTTTCTTTTGGCCCAAAGCTCTTCCTTTATTATTTCTGATAGGGAAGATCTACCAGCAGTGGATTCTCTGTTTTTATTTATCCGGGAATGTCTTATTCCAGCTTCATAGTTTTGCTGGATATAAAATTAGTGGTTCAGTTTTTACCCTTTCAGTACTTTTAATATAATTCCACTGCTTTCTAGCCTCTTTTATTGCTTATGAGTCATTACCATATTATTTAATTTTTTTTACATGATGATTTGTTTTGCTCCTTTCAAGATTTTCCCTTTTAGCAGTTTGATTATGATATATCTAGATGTGGTTCTCTTTGTGTGTTCTTAATTGGTATTCTTGGAACTGTAGGTTAATGTTTACGTCAAATTTGAGAAATTTTAAGCCCTTATGTTATTCAAATGCTTTTCTCCCCCCTTCTTTCTCTCCTCTCCTGAGACTCTTATTGTAAGTATACTAAGACACATGACATGAAGGGCTGCTCTTAAGTCTGCACAGCTAACCATCAACGAATGATTTAGGTGGTGATTGTACTAAAGTACCTCAAACCTGTAAGGCAGGGGCCCTCAAACTTTTTAAACAGGGCGCCAGTTCACTGTCCCTCAGCCCATTGAAGGGCCGGACTATAGTTAAAAAAAACTATGAACAAATTCTATGCACACTGCACATATCTTATTTTAAGCAAGACAGGCGGCAGCAAAAATACCTGGCATGCGGCCCACGGGCTGTAGTTTGAGGATGCCTACTGTAAGGATTCAACCTCTAATGATTTAACTGTATTCAGTCTAATATGTCTTTATGACAAGTGTGGCTTGGGGAATGCATTCAGAGTTGTAGCCAACTTTCAAGTATCGCTTGCCTTTTGCTTTTCATCCAGTTCTCATATTTCCCTTGCACATGCATAGCTTTCCAATTATCTAAGCCTATGTGGAGAACTTATCTCACCCCTTGTACAACTAATTTTCTGGATATTCCTCAACCCCACGGTCATT
The DNA here is from genome assembly GCA_004026665.1 of Murina feae. Lineage (NCBI taxonomy): Eukaryota > Metazoa > Chordata > Mammalia > Chiroptera > Vespertilionidae > Murina > Murina feae. The sequence goes on along the minus strand of PVJC01002405.1, from coordinate 57,255 downwards.
TCAGACTAGTAAAACTGCAGGTTTACCCCATTCATTTTTGCATTAATAATTTTTTGCTGGCAAAGACAGAGATCCTCCTCACCCTCCCGCCCAATTGCCATCCTAAATGAGTACATCCTCTCTGACAGCAAAGCTGCTGGATTTTGCAGTTAGCCCTATGATGGTAAAATTATTATTCTCACCAACCAGATTCCTTTCTCTTCTTTTTTGCATATGCCGTTGCTTATAAAAATTTGTTTAAATCAATTAAAAAAATTTTGCCTAAAAATTCAATGCTAAATACTAGTATAACTCTTAGAAAGTCATATATTCTAGGTACCTATGTGAACTTGAACTTTATCAGCAATGAACAAATTTCTAATAAAAAGCTCGCACTGTCAAAATATTTCTAACTTATGACAAGTGACTCGAAGTAATATTTTAGGTTGATACAATTAAAATTTAAAAAATTCCTTCTAGTTAACAGGTTCAGTCAAAATACCCTCTATTTATCTGGCCTAGAGTCTGTATGAGAACACCTATATTGCTGAATAACCTAAGCTGGGACCCTTAGGTTTTTATCTACAAATAGTATTAATCTCCCACACTTGTGAATTAATTGACTATATTCCTGAAATATCAGGGTAATAGCTGTGTCATATGTAACTTCCAATCTTTTTCCCATCTGATGACCAAATTGATATTGATAAAAACATTTCCATCTTACCATGTCTATTTTGAAAGTGTCAACACCCTGAGTCTTCATTTATTCAAACAGGACTCTACTCCTTAGCTAATTATAAGGCAAGCCAGAAAACAGCATAGTATATTTCTTGATATTTAATAAAATGAAAAGAAACTAACCTCTTTTTTCTTCTTCTCGTTTTAGTTTATCTTCCTCTATTTCTTTTGGTAATTTTTCCTTTTTCTCTTTCTCCACATCATTATGCAAATGTTTTGTAGTATAGCTGAGTGCTGGTGAAAGAAGAATCTCTCCATTTTTGCAGAGTTCATCACGAATTTTAATGAAAAACTGCTGAAGCTCTACTGCATCTTCATATATTTCAGAATCTGTCCTATAACATCAAGAGTATCTATTGAAATGCAAGCTGCTTCTTTTAAACACCCAATTACATATTAAATTCTATCAAATGGCTCTTTAATGTCAATAATTGATATAATGGTACTTCTGCACAGTTCTAAGAAGGTTATCTCCTTAATTCGTTAGAACATAATTTGATAAATCATTTTTCCTTGGTAAGCCTCATGCCCACGAGTTTCCCTTTCATGAAGGCTTGCTCCTTGCACAGCTCATGTAAAAGGAAAGGCCTCGTACAGTTTTGGGGTAGAGGGGAAACATGGCATATGCACCAGTTGATTTTGGCAATAGGAGGCTGTCAAAATAAAAAACTAGACTAAAGTTGCATATCATATACAACACTGACTTGCATCTAATCTTTGGATTTTTACTTTCTCTTAATTGAGGGACCAACACATTACATTAAGTGTTAACAAAAGATTTAGGCAATGTCTCTTTTCTTCTTTTTGGATTTGTATATCATGGTTGCTTAGGTTGGTAGGACTGAGAATATTTGACCTAAACTGTAAAGTCATGCGGGATCCTTTAATAGTTAAAGGTCAATGTGCATTTTAATTTCCCAGAAATAACCACATAATTCTTGAGAACCATCAGAGGCAACACAATGAGAGATGGAAAAAAATTATGTCATATTGAAAACTTTTAAAAGTCTTTAAATGAGAAGGCTAGGCAAAGTAAGTTCATAATTTGTACTGGTAGATATTTTACTACTATCTCAATCCACTGTGGTCTGAGGAAGGCTTAAATCTCTCTCTATATATACTAGAGGCCCGTTTCATGAAGATTCGTGCAATAGGCCTTCTTTCCCCTGGCGGCTGACACAGTTTTTCTCCAGCACCCGGAATCCAGGCCTTCACTCTGGCTGCCGCCTTCCATCTTTGCTCTGGCCGGAGTCTTTGCTATGGCTGGAGCCTCACCTCAGTCTTTGCTCCTTGCTCTGGCCAGAGCCTTCAGTCTCTGGCCAGAGCACCACTCCTGTAGCTCCCCCCGCCCCCCCACCTTTCCCCTCCTATCAGGCATCCCATCCCACCTGGCCACTCGACATCTGCATGCATGCTGCCCAGAGGCCTGGAGCGGCTGGAGGACAGGGCTGCTGCTATCTTTGTTGGTTTAATTTGCATACTCACTACTGATTGTCTGGTGAGCATCATGGAGGTATGGTCAATATGCATCTTTCTCTTTTATTACTGTAGATAAAAGCCCAGTGACAGAAACAGTAGAACAACCAGAATGACCGGTGGCTATGACGCACCCTGCAGCAGCCAACCAGCCTGATCCAAGCCCTGATCAGCTTGCTCCCTGGCTGGCCCAGATCCTGACCGGCCTCCAACACCATGACTGGGGGTGAGGCTGGCCAGCCAAATGCCCGAGGCCCCTCCTCACTGCCTGAGGGCCCCCATAAGGGCAGGCTGGCTGGACCCCACTTGTGCACAAATTCATGCGCCAGGCCTCTAGTATAACTATATTAAGTAAGAATACCAGAGTCTGAAAAAAGTATTCACAAAGGTAACCACAGACAAAATCTTAGCAGCAGTTTTACAGACAGTCTTTCTGGTTAAGGGAGTGTGGTCTGCTGACACCCACTATCAGAGCACCAGGCTTTAGCAAAGCCCCCCTGAATGCTTCTCTTCATCACAAAAGATAAAAATGCAAAAATATCTAAAAATACTGCCAATAACAACCAAAATGGATGTTCCCAGAAAGGTTTTATAACTCTTTGCAGGTTTTAGAAATGCTAATACTTGTAGGAAAGCAGTAAGAATAAAACTGGCCAACAAAAGAAACTCCTACAACACTATTTTGATGCCTGTTTTCTGAATAGAAATATCTGAAGACTGTTCACTAGAAATTAAAAACTTTAAATATAAGATTAAAACACTTTTGGTAATCAATGTTACAACAAAAAAAGGGGTAAATCTGTAATTCCATCATGTCATGTGGTTCGGTAACGGATATTCCTTTTTGTTGCTAATCCTCATCTGAGAATATTTTTCCACTGGTTTTTTAGAGAGTGGAAGGGAGGAGGAGGAGACAGACAGAAACATTGATGTGAGAGAGACACATCAATTGGCTGCCTCCTGCATGAGCCCTGACCAGGGCCTGAGCCTGCAACCCAGGTATGTGTCCTTGACCAGAATCAAACCTGACACCCTTCAGTAAGCAGGCCAACAGTCTATCCACTGAGCCAAACTGACTAGGGCTGGATGTTTCCTTACAGAGTCTTTAAACATTGGACATATCCTTTCTGTTTTATTTATTTAAACAAAATAATACGACGAATCTATTAATCTAAGAGGCTAGGTATTCCCTGATTGTGCAAGAACAAAATCTCAAGATAGAAAAAGAAATAACTCTTATTACACATAATTGGTGGGTAATCCTTACAGACACGTCAGACATTCAGTAGAAGGAATTCAGATTTAGGAGGCTCTTAGTGTTTCCCTTGTCCTTGTCCCCTTACCTGCAATGGAGTCACAATACTTAATCCTAGACTATTGCCAGCAAATTAAGAAAGATAGAGGCCAACTGGCAGGAGTCAGCACTGTGCTATTACTGAATACTGCTGATAGACAAACTACTGTCACCTGAGTGAACTTATCTATGCCTCACTGTTCAGATCCCTTCTATTTCAGGGTATGAAGTCCTAGATCAGTGGTTCTCAACCTTCCTAATGCCACGACCCTTTAATACAGTTCCTCATGTTGTGGTGAGTCCCAACCATAAAATTATTTTCATTGCTACTTCATAACTGTAATTTTGCTACTGTTATGAATCATAATGTAAATATCTGATATGTAGGATGTATTTAGGCGACCCCCGTGAAAGGGTCGTTCGATCCTCAAAGGGGTTGTGACCCACAGGTTGAGAACTGTTGTCCTAGATGATGTTGGGAGCAGAAGTGGATAAAGATAAGTGTGAAGAAGTGTGAACATGAAAATATACTGCATATGGACATCATTAAATTCATGAAATTAATATTTCTGGAACATATATCTTCATGACTGGTAATTTAATCGAATAAAAGAGTAATATGCAAATCAACCCATACTCCATTACACATAAGCCACGCCCACCAGCCAATCAGAGTGACGGTATGCAAATTAACCCAGCCAAGATGGCGGCCAACAACCACGGAGCTAGAGCAAACAGGCGGCCAGTGATGAAGGAAACTGCCTGCCTAGGCCGGCTGTGGCCTCCCCTCAAGGCAACAAAGCTTCAATTACAGAATATAAACCCCAGAAACCTGCTTCCAGCCAGCCTCGCTGGGACCTTGGGTCAATGGGAGCTGTGGCCAGCCTGAAAACAGCCCTCAGCCCCTCACCGAGGCTGGCCAGGCACCCCAGTAGGGACCCGAAGCCTGAAGGGGCTGTGGGAAGCCTGAAAACAGCCCTCAGCCCCTCACTGAGGCTGGCCAGGCACCCCAGTAGGGACCTGCACCCTGAAGGGGCTATGGGAAGCCTGAAAACAGCCCTCAGCCCCTCACCCAGGCTGGCCACACCCCCATGGGGTGAGGGTCGCCACTGGGGGGCTTTGTCATCTTGCAAACAGCCATCAGCCCCTCACCCAGGCTCGTCAGGCACGCCAGCAGGTGGACATCCCCTGAGGGGGTCCCAGGCTGCGAGAGGGCACAAGTTGTGCTGAGGAACCCCGAGTGCACAAATTTTTGTGCACCAGGCCCCTAGTATAGTAAATAAAGCCATGGTTTATTATCATTTACTAAACTGATGATACGTCTCCATCTCAGCACTATGGGTTATTCCCTACCCTCCCTTTTTATTTTTTTTCTATCACCGTTTATCCATCCCTGTACACTTTTCCACTTCCACTCACCCCAGCATAGGTTATTATTTTATTTAAATACTAGGGGCCCGGTGCACAAAAATTTGTGCACTCAGGGGGGTGGGGGAGGGGTCCCTCAGCCCAGCCTGTGCCCTCTCATAGTCTGGGACCCCACAGGAGATGTCCACCTGTCGGCGTGCCTGGCCAGCCTGGGTGAGGGGCTGATGGCAGTCTGCAGGCTGGCCAAGCCCATCCTGCCGCCCACCCCACTCCTGTCGCCACCCACCCGCTGATGCTTGGTCATGGCTGCCAGCCTCCATCTTGGCTGGGTTAATTTGCATACAGCCGCTCTGATCGGCTGGTGGGCATGGCTTAGGTGTCTCAGAGAGACGGTTTATTTCCATATTACTCTTTCATTAGAGTATATATATATGTATATATGTATATTTTATTTTTTAAAATTTATTTCAGAGAGAAAGGGAGAAGGAGAGAAACATCAATTGCGAGAATTACTGGTTGGTTGGCTGCTCCTGCACACACCCCCACCAGGGATTGAGCACGCAACCGGGGCATGTGCCCTGACCAGGAATCAAACCGTGACCATCTGGTTTACAGGTTGATGCTCAACCCCTGAGCCAGAATGGCTGGGCAGGATGGGTTTTTCTTAAGTACTGTGTATGATATTCATTCACAAAGATAAGAAGGGCTTTCTTCATGTTTTACAATAAAGCTCTGGGCATGAGAGTGAAACTGATCACTATCTTATATAAATAAACCTTAGACTCTATCTCCTAGGCTTCAAAAGCAAGCATCACTCATGTCAACAGGAGAATGAAAACAACTCATTTCCTTGGCATACAAATCTGATTCTTAAAATAATCATGTTACCTATATAAGATAAATAAATTGCTAATAATCTAAAAGACAAATGTACTTTGAAAGACTCACAGAACTAACAGCAAGTTTTAATGGGGATGTGGTGGAGAGTGACTTTAGACTTACAGACTATTTAAGTAAACTGAGAACAAGAACAGAAGTCAGAAGTCTAAACTCCATGAAAGCAGGGTTTATCTGTTTTGTCCACTGGTGTATCCCATGCATTCAGATAATGCTCATAACTGACAGCCATTCAATAAACATTTGTTGAATAAAAATAATTGACAAATGCAGATTTGATTGCAAAGGGCACAGACACATATCCTCCTCCCCCCAATCTTGGTCTTTCTCTTTATTTCTATTTCCACTACTAAAGAATACGAACCATTTCCTAAATGGGTCACTCCAGGGCTTCTCCAATCTTAACTCCACTTGTTCCTTGAACACACCATATTCTTTTCCTAACTCCATGCCATTACTCATACCACTTGTTTTAAAAGAATCCCACCCATACTTACATTTTTCCTGATGCCTCAAGCCTTTTTAAAACTTTAGTGCAAAGTTCCTTATTCCATCATCTTTACTAAATATCAATTTGTTATATGTTGTCTCATGCCTAGAACTATTTTTCCCTAAGCATAGGTCCTATCACAATCGTCAGACTTCAAGTTTTTAGAGCACAGAACTGCTCAAGCCTTATCATTCATGGCTGTGCTCCATGACTGTTATCTTAGGAACTGTCTCAGTCCTATCCCTCTCCAGTGGGTAACAAAATAAGCCACTACACTTACTAGTTATGTGGCTTTGGGCAACTTCTCTCTGTGCACTTTTTTAAAAAAATATGTTTTTATTGATTTTAGAGAGAGAGGGATGGAGAGATAGAGACATCAATTGGCTGCCCGCAACCTGAGTATGTGCCCCACCACAAGAAATCAAACTGGTGACCTCTTGGTTCATGGGTTGACGCTCAACACTGAGCATATGGCACAGGCTGTGAATTTCTATTTCACATGCAAACTAGGAAGATTATCACCCACCTAGAATGGCTATTCTAGAGATTATTTAGAATTTACAGATTGTTTACATAATGTGCTTATTACCATAATGATTTATGAAGAACAGGTGCTAAACAGGAATAGCAAACATTACTATTAATTTTTCTTTCAAGATCCAAAACCAATGCAGGCTTCACAGACTCCGCAAAAGGAATTACCCCATGCCAACTGCCTAAAAGTCTTATTCTCAGCATGATAGACTATAAGCTCTAAGAAGGGAGAGTCTGTATCTTTAACTTTTTATATTCCTTCAAGTGACTCCAAGAGCATAAAGAAGACACACTGTAATTGCTAAACTGAAATTGTTTTAACAGTCGAGCATACTATTGTGTGGCAAAAATGTATGACAAATCAAAATTAAAAGGGAATTTAAGCTTGATGGAAATTTAAATTTGATTGCTTCTTTTAGAACATTTAATGTCAGCAGAAGGCACATAAAGTGAGAAATCTGAGATTTAAAAAAAACAAGTCCTGCCCTGGACAATTTGGCTCAATGGACAGAGTGTCGGCCTGCAGACGAAAGGGTCCTGGATTTGATTCCAGTCAACAGCATGTACCTCAGCTGCAGGCTCCTTCCCAGCCAGGACCCTCGGTCAGGGCTTGTGCAGGAGGCAACCATTAATGTTTCTCCCACAATGATAATTTTGTCTTTCCCTCTCTCTAAAAATCATTGGAAAAATATCCTCTAATGAGGATCAAAAAGAAAAAGAAGTCCTTTTAGGTACTTGAAATGGTGACCAAATTTAAATCAGTTTAATCTCAGATCAATACCTTAGAACAATTTTCATTTATTTAAAGTATGCAATGGACACAAGAAACTGGGGGGTGAGGAGGAGGAGGGAAGGTCAAGGGAAAAAAATGGAGACCTATCTAACACTCGTTGTAATACTTTAAGCAATAAAACAAAATAAAATAAATAAAGTATTGCTTGAATTGAAATAAAACTTCAAAAGAAAACCATGTAACTATTTCTAATTATAAACTTAATCCTTTTTAAAAAATATATATTTTATTGATTTTTTACAGAGAGGAAGAGAGAGGGATAGAGAGTTAGAAACATCAATGAGAGAGAAACATTGATCAGCTGCCTCCTGCACATACTGGGGATGTGCCCACAACCAAGGTACATGCCCTTGACTGGAATTGAGCCTGAGACCTTTCAGTCTGCAGGCCGACACTGTATCCACTGAGCCAAACTGGTTAGGGCATAAACTTTATTCTTTAAAAAAATATTTTGTGACTCAAACCGGTTAGGCTCAGTGGATAGAGCGTCGGTCCGTGGACTGAAGGGGCCCAGGTTCAATTCCTATTAAAGGCATGTACTTTAATTGCAGGTTTGATCCCCGACTCTGGTCAGGGTACATGCAGAAAGCAACCAATCAATGTCTCTCTCACATGGATGGTTCTCTCTGTCTCTCTCCCTTCCTTCCACTCTCTTAAAAATTTGTGAAAGGCTGTATTTTAAGTTTTGCTTTTCAACAGATCTCCAATTTTGTCTTACTCCTTCTTCTCATCAGTCCTAATTTAGATGCACTCTCTCTAGAAGTTCTGGCTAATTAGAATTCAAAATAGCACTCCACCAACTGTAATCATGCACTTAAGCTGAAACAGTACATCAAAGCAGAATTCTTTCTTCTGTTTTACAATAAATATCACAGTTTATAAAAAAAAGAAGTGGTTTTGAAAACATACCGGTTCATCCTTCTTGCCCTTTCTAATACTTCAAACATATGCTCTTGAAATAAATCAAGCCGCCGGTAGCGATTATTTTCAACATTCTTCCTAATTATGTCAAAAGTAAGAGGAGGTTTGTTTGGAAAGCTGGGATCCACAGCAGGAATTTCTGCTAAGGAGTCACTGTAGCATCGTCCCTCATCATCCTGGTGACTCATGACTGACACAAAAAGATTGTGGATAAGCTCTTGAATCAACAAGGTAACATTTGGAACGTGGGAGTCCTCATCTCCTTCCAGGTCTCTCCGAGTTTCAAGCAGGACTTTGTGTAGGACAAGGGCATCTTTGTAGATCAAAGACTCAGGCTCATTGTATGTACAGGCATTGTTAAACATCATAACGAAGTCCTCAACCATGGAGTCTATATCTTGGTATTTGTTGGCCATCATATGACTTCGAATTTTTTCCATGTCCATTGGCTTTTTAATTGTCAGGTAGTAGTCAGGCAGCTCAGATCTGGAGGGAAGTCTCAGAAATATGGCACTGAGGCGGCGACCCCTCTTATCAGTATAGTTCTTTACAGCTTCATATACTTCATTTAGTTTCTGCTGCATTGGAGTCATGTATTTTGATTTTTTAGGAGAAACACCACTCTTCCTACCTGAAAAAACCATTAATGTTAAATGAATAAATTGAAATAAATGAACCTAAATTTGTACATAGTTGGTGGAAAGGAACTATTCCAAGTGATTTGTAAAACACAGTAATTACCATATCTCTAGTGAAATATATTGTATTACAAAGAAAGAACTGGAAAAAATTTATACTGTTTCAATAATCATGTTTTTGGTTGGAGGTTAAATACTGTTATGTGAATATGGGAGAACAGAAAAATGAATAGTTATGTGGCATTCTTATTCCATCACCAGTGGAATTCATGAGAACTGAGAGTTTCACCATGAGTGAAAAAGAGATAGATGTTAAAACAGGAAACTAAATAAAAACCTTATAGCTTTATCTCTCAATTGAAAGTAAATAGTATGAACTTACAATGTATTTCATCTTTAAATATAAAATACACATACACACACACCTTTCCAAAGTCTGTCCAAAGAAAATCCTTAAAACAGTGACCAACCCAGTAGCAGTATAGTATATCCCTATATAGTTTTTTAAAAAATATATTTTATTGATTTTTTACAGAGAGGAAGGGAGATGGATAAAGAGTTAGAAACATCGATCAGCTGCCTCCTGCACACTTCCCACTGGGGATGTGCCCGCAACCAAGGTACATGCCCTTGACCGGAATCGAACCTGGGACCTTTCAGTCCACAGGCTGACGCTCTATCCGCTGAGCCAAACTGGTTAGGGCTCCCTATATAGTTTTGACTTCTTATCATGGCCATGTCAAAAGAACATAGTAGCCAGCCTGGGACAACATGAGCATCAATAAGGACAATAACTAAATGGGTTAAAATTCACCAATATGTTTAAATCTAGTAGTTCTTAATGATACATAAAAATCCTACATAATAAAAGGCTAATATGCAAATAGAGTGAACGGCAGAATGACCGGATGCTATGATGCGCACTGACCACCAGGGGCAGATGTTCAGTGTAGGAGCTTCCCCTGGTCAGTGTGTTCCACAGGGGGAGCACTACTCAGCTAGAAGCCGGGCTCATGGCTGGTGAGTGCAGCAGCAGTAGCAGGAGCCTCTCATGCTCCTGTGGCAGTGCTAAGGATGTCTGACTGACGGCTTAGGCCTGCTCCCTATAGGGTTCCCGGACTGTGAGAGGGTGCAGGCTGGGCTGAGGGACCCCTTCCCCAACCCTGAGTGCACGAATTTTGTGCACTGGGCCTCTAGCGAACAAATAACCGGGTAAATACTGGAGATGTCAGTAAACCAATGCAGTATTCTGAAAACTGGTAAATAAAGGGGGAAGGGAGGAAAATCTAACTTTTATCCTTTCAAAAACAAAAACAACCAAAAACCATTCCAACAGACAATCCAATATTGAATGAGGAAAATGTTAACATAAAGTTATCACTACTTGTGCATCTCTTTAATGAATCAATAGCTGAGTATCAGTAACTGTTATCATAATGGAGAGAACCAGATTATCACATGCCACCTGATGGAAGATAATATAACACCTCTGAAGTTGGACTTTGTGTCAAAGGGAGGGGATGAGGATCAAATATAAATTTGATCAAGTCTCTGGCTCCAATTATAGGAAATACAAAGGCCAAAAGAGCATGCAAAGGAATGCAATTAGTAAAACCCATACCGTGGGAAATTATAGTACAGACCTACATTCTTCAACAACTGTGAAAGAAAGAATAAAAAGAGAGGTGGAGGGGAATTTACAAATTAAAGGAAGCACCATTAAAATGCAATTTGTGTTTTGTTGATGGTTTCTTTTGCTGTGCAGAAGCTTAAAGAACAAGAAAGCCCATTGCATGGGAGAACATATTTGCCAATGTTACATCTGATAAGGTCCTAATCTCCAAAATTTATAGGGAACTCATACATCTTAACAAAAGGAAGATAATCCTATCAAAAAATGGGCAAAAGACTTAAATAGACACTTTTCAAAAGTGAACATATAGAAGGCCAAGAGACAAATGAAAACATGCTCAAAGTCACTAATCATCCGGGAGATGTAAATCAAAATGACAATGAGATACCATCACACACCTGTCAGAATGGCTATCATCAATAAATCGACAAATGACAAGTGCTGGCGAAGATGTGGAGAAAAAGGAACCCTCATGCACTGTTGGTGGGAATGCAGACTGATGCAGCCACTTTGGAAAACAGTGTGGAGTTTCCTCAAAAAATTAAAAATGGAACTCCCATTTGACCCAGTAATTCCACTTCTAGGAACATATCCCAAGAAATCAAAAACACCAATCAGAAAGGACATATGCATCCCTATGTTCATAGCAGCACAATTTACAATAGCTAAGATTTGGAAACATCCTAAGTGCCCATCAACAGACAAATGGATTAAAAACTGTGTACGTCTACACAATGGAAAACTACGCTGCTGTAAAAAAAAAGAACTCTTACCATTTGCAACAGCATGCATGGATATTAAGAGTATTATGCTAAGTGAAATAAGCCAGTCGGAGAAAGAAAGAAAATTGGAATATAATGAACAACATAAACTGATAAACAAAAATAGATCCAGAGAGAGAGAAGCATCGAACAGACCATCAAACTTCAGAGGGAAGGTGTGTGTGTGGGAGGGGGGAGGAGGAGAGGTAAGAGATCAACCTAACTACTTGTATGCATGCATATAAGCATAACCAATGGACACAGACACTAGGGAGGTGAGGGCATGTGCTGGGGGTGGGGTAGGAGGCCGGGGAGACTCAATGTGGGGAAAAGAAGACATATGTAATACTATATGTAATACTTTAAACAATAAAGAATTTTAAAAAATGCAACAAGTGAACCTTATTTGTATTCTATCTCAACCAGACATTGCATTAAAACATGATACAACACAATTGTAGAAAACTTATTATGACGCATCCTTGACAAGCTGAAATGGAATCTAGTCAAGCCATTATACCACATTTTCCGGCGTATAAGACGACTTTTTAACCCAGGAAAATCTCAAAAGTCAGGGGTCAATAGTGCCGGACGGAGACTGCAAGTGTCTCCAGTCGGCTCCTTTTTGTGCTGCATACAGTCTCCATCCGGACTATTTAACCCAGGAAAATCTTCTCAAAAGTTGGGGGCTGTCTTACATTCCCAGTCATTTTATACGCCGGAAAATACGGTAATTAAATTCCATTTGTAAGAAATAAGGGGAATAAAGGAAAAAGTTAACAAGTGAACTGAACTAACCCAGAATTTGGGACTGTACAAAAAAAGTGACCTGGTTCCTGAAGAGTCAATGGCATTAGTATAAAAAAAGGAGGGGAACTGCTCTAGATTATAAACTTGGGGGCATAACTATCAAATGTAATATGTAGAACATAATTAGATCCTGACCTGAAAAAAACTAACTGTAAAAATACATTTGTGAGACAACTAGTAAAATTTGTTAGGTCATTAAATTAGACCCAGATACTAAGAAGCTGATACTTTTCCCAGCCGGTGTGGCTCAGTTGGCTGAGTGCCTTCCCACACATCAAGAGGTCACAGATTCATTTCCCAGTTTGGGCACAAGTCCAGGTTGTGGGCTCGATCTCTAGGAGATAGCCCATCGATGTTTCTATCTCTCTCTCCCTCTCCCTTCTAGCTCTAAAATCAATAAAAATATTTTTAAAAAAGCTGATAATTTTGCTAGATGTGATAATGACTTTAAGAAAATGCAGTTGACCCTTGAACGCTAATTTGAACTGTGAGGATCCATTACAGATGGACTTTTTCCAATAAACATATAGTGAGCCTCCTGTATCCCTAGGGTTTCAAATCCGCAGATTCAATTAACCCTGGATTAAAAACAGTATTTTTTATCCTGGGATGGAAATCTGAATGAGGGCTCACGTAAGTTACATGGGAATTTTAGGCACATACCCTTAAATCCCCAAGTTGTTTAAGGGTCAACTGTATCTGTATATTTTAGAGATGTATACTAAAATATGTAGAAACTAAATGACATGATTGGTTTTTCTTTTAAATTAGTTAGAATCAAAGAGGAATACAGGAAATAAAAAAAGGGAATATAGGAAATAAGTATAATACAATCATTTAAAAATATATATGTTTTTATTGATTTCAGAGAGGAGGAGGGGGGAAAGAGATAGAAACATCAACGATGAGAGAGAATCACTGATTGGCTGTCTCCTGCAAGCCCCACACTGGGGATTGAGCCTGCAATCTGGGCATTTGTTCTGACTGGGAATCAAACCATGACCACCTAATCTCAGATCAATGCTCAATCACTGACCATGCCAGCCGGGCAAAACAATCTTGATAATGCTGAGCGTTAGGTATAGCATACAGAATTTCATTTTACCATTCTTTATATTCGTGTATGTTTGAAATTTATCGTAATATAAAATAGAGAAATGAAAAGTTAACGTTACATGTTAAAAATCTCCCTTCCCCAAACTTAAAGAAACACATGTATTTTTATATATTTAGCCACTGTTAAACTATTTATTGACTGATCAAATTTTAGTGTCCTAACTCAACTTATAGAATTACTTCTAGTTTTTTTTCAATTTTTTTTCTTGTTGATTGTAGAGAGAGGGAGGGAGGGAGGGAGGGTGGAAGAGAGAGAGAGAGAAAGTAAAAAAGAGAGAGAAACCTGGATTTGTTGTTTCATTTATTTATGCATTCATTGGTTGATTCTCTATGTGCCTTGACTAGGAATGAAATCTGCACCCTTGGTGTATCAGGGTCAGTTCTACTTTTAAAAGGCACTGTGTCCCTAAAAAGTAGAAAAAAATATTTCATTTCTGTAAAACTTTTGTATGGTTTTATAATTCCATGAAAAGATAAATAACTTAACCAGAAAAAAGTCATCACCAAAGCTATTGTAAAATTCAGTGAATATCATCTACTCTAATAAGAGTACTATGCAAATTAACCACCACTCTGAGACATCTAAGCCACACCCACAAGCCAAGCCACGCCCACCAGCCAATCAGAGTGCTGCATGCAAATCAACCCAGCCAAGATGGAGGCCGGCAGCCATGGAGCTAGAGCAAACAGGAGGCTTTTGTTGCAACTGCCTGCCTAGGCCAGCTGGGCCTCTGCTCACAGCAACAATGTTTCAATTATAGAAGCTACAGAGCTGAAGCAAACAGGGGGCTTTGTTACCTGCCTAGGCCTCTGCTCAAGGAAACAAGGTTTCAATTATAGAAAATAAATAAACCCCAGAAATCTGATTCTAGCCAGCCTCACTGGGACGTTGGGTCAATGGGAGCTGTGGGAAGCCTGAAAACGGCCCTCAACCCCTCACCCAGGCTGGCCAGGTACCCCAGTAGGGACCCGAACCCTGAAGGGACTATGAGTAGCCTGCAGACAGCCCTCAGGCCCTCACCCAGGCTTCCCAGGCACCCCAGTAGGGACCTGAACCCTGAAGGGACTACGGGCAGCCTGAAAACAGCCCTCAGCCCCTCACCCAGGCTGGCCTCACCTCCATGGGATGAGGGTCCCCACTGGGGGGCTTGGCCAGCCTGCAAACAGCCATCAGCTCCTCACCCAGACACACCAGCAGGTGGACACCCCTTGAGGGGTCCCAGACTGCGAGAGGGCACAGGCTGGTCTGAGGGTCCCCCCGAGTGCACTAATTTTTGTGCACTGGGCCCCTAGTCTAATAAGAGAGTAACATGCAATTTGACTCTCACTCCGTCACACATAAGCCACACCCACCAGCCAAGCCATGCCCACCAGCCAATCAGAAGTGTATGCAAATTAACCCAGACAAGATGTCGGTTGTCAGCCATGGAGCTAGAGCAATCAGGAGGCTTCCGCTGCACCAGCGATGGAGGAAACTGCCTACCTAGGCTGGCTGGGCCTCTGCTCAAGGCAACAAAGTTTCAATTATAGAAGCCATGGAGCTGAAGCAAACAGGAAGTTTCGTTTTACCAGCCATGGAGGAAACAGCCTGCCTAAGGCCAGCTGTGGCCTTTTGCTCAAGGCAACAAAGTTTCAATTAGAGAAGATAAATAAACCCCAGAAACCCAATTCCAGCCAGCCTCACTGGGACCTAGGGTCAATGGGAGCTGTGGCCAGCCTGCAAACAGCCATCAGCCCCTCACCCAAACTGTCCAAGCACCCCGGAGGGGGGGGGACACCCACCCTGAAGGGGCTGTGGCCAGCCTGCAACTGCCATCAGCCCCTCACCCAAACTGTCCAAGCACCCCGGAGGGGGGGGACACCCACCCTGAAGGGGCTGTGGCTAGCCTGCAACTGCCATCAGCCCCTCACTCATGCTGGCCAGGCACTCCAGTGTGAACCCCACCCTGATCCGGGACACTCTTCAGGGCAAACCAGCCAGCCCCCACCCATGCACCAGGCCTCTATCCTATGTAATAAAAGGGTAATATGCAAATTGACCCTCACAGCAGAACAACTGGGAAAGACTGGTCACTATGACATACACTCACCACCAGGGGGCAGATGCTCAATTCAGGAGCTGCCCCTGGTGGTCAGGGCACTCCCACTGGGGGATCTCTGCTCAGCCATTAGCCAGAAGGCTACCAATACAGCGGTGGTTGTGGGCGCCTCTCCTGTCTCCTCGGCAGCGCTAAGGGTGTCTGACTGCAGCTTAGGCCTGCCCCTCGCTGGCAAGTGGACATCCCCTGAGGGCTCCTGGGCTGCCAGAGTGATGTCTGACCACCATCTTAGGCCCGATTGCCCAGTGAGCGGGCCTAAGCCAGCAGGTGGACATCCCTTGAGGGGTCCCAGACTGGGAGAGGGCACAGGCCGGGCAGAGGGACCCCCTCCCTCTCCCCGAGTGCACAAATTTTGTGCACTGGGCCTACAGTTTCATATAAAAAGTAGAATCATATTTCCCTATTCGGCAAATATGGCTCTAAAAATATGTATTATAATACCGCTATCATTTGTTGGTATTTATGTCATTAATTATAAGTTTTAATAAAGCAGAAATGTCTTGCTTGGCCCAATGGTAGTAATTATTTTCGAGTTATTCTTTTCCTTCAAAGTTTTTAATACCCTCCACACAACACATTCAAGACAGCTAAGTTAACTTATAGTTCAGTGGCTGGACATCCCTACCCTCTCAAATTCTGCCTAGTAGAAGTTGCTGGGATTCATATTTAATTCTAGTAATCAGCAAACATACAAAAGCCAAAATTTGCCACTACACTCTTTCAGGCATCATATATAGAAAAATAAATACATTCTGACTAACATTTACAAAATATCTACCACATTCAAGAAAATAAACACCACTGACATTATATTCTATTCCCAAATGCTTTCCACAGTTTAACAATTTAAAATATGGAAGTGAGTGCTTGAGAAGAAGAAAGAAACTCTATGCTAGAGTGCAAGATCAAATGCATTCACCATTTATTAAGTATTTTTCAGCAAATAAGTAATCTATCCTTAATAGATTAAATGGGATAACAAACTATGAAGTTGCCTTACTCAGCTTGAGTTTGGGAGAAGCCATGTCATCATCATCAGGCAGTGGTCCCAGCTCTTTCCTTTTATCTTTGAGTAACTTTTCCAGGATGTGTGCGTCGTTGTACACCTATATTCCATAAATATATTTACAATTATTTTCTAAAATACTTACTAATGAAGTAGAATACATATCCATAAAGAAGTTTTAAAAATACAGGTTAGAATAGTTTGGAACTAAAGAAATAAAGTTTGAGATCACTATGAAGCAACAAAATCACATCTCTGTGCAAAGGGCTTAGGCTTCAATTGATTTGTTAACACATTAAGTGCCATGTCAGTCACAGGTGACTGATACTATGCTTTCCATCTGGACTGGTCAGTCACGGA
Source organism: Murina feae (assembly GCA_004026665.1). Taxonomy (NCBI): domain Eukaryota; kingdom Metazoa; phylum Chordata; class Mammalia; order Chiroptera; family Vespertilionidae; genus Murina; species Murina feae. The sequence goes on along the minus strand of PVJC01002405.1, from coordinate 40,339 downwards.
AAAGAAGACAAAACAGGCTTGGCGCTTAATGTGTTAAATTTTCCAGGTGATTTTAATGTGCACACATGCATGCTAACGTTTGAGAACTACTATAGTAGAATCATTGCAAGTGACTACAGAAGTTTTAAAATATATTTACATGTTTTTTTCTTCATAAATCTCTTTTTCTCTAGACCTTCAAAATAGCAGAATTAGCTCAATGAAAATTAAAAATTAAAAACATCTTAATAGTTGAAGAGAGTATCTCAAACCAAATTCCAGGGTAAATGGGATTTAGCATCAGTCTGAGTTCACAGTCTGGAATCTGATCTGTGAAAAGCAACAATCACTGCTTAGGGGCTCTCTGAAGAATGACTGAAGGGTAGTACATGTAGCCAAGAACAAGATCACATCCCTAATACTCCTCCCTCCCCCACCTCTACAGAGGCTTTGTCCTCCCTACCTGCTGCCAGAGCAGAGGGACTGAGAGAATGTGACATTTTCCTTGGCTACTTCTTAAGGGTATTTTTTTTTTTCTCTAACAGTGGCAGACGTGGTACATTAGCCATTGGTACTGAGGATAGTGTAAACCGCTACAACAGAGAACCATTTCTTTGTTCACAAGCATCCTACTTTTATTGTACATTCAAATGTAAAAGCAGAAGAAAGAAAAAAATGACTTGAAAATGTTTCTTTATTTCTGGAAGATTTAAAGTAGATAAAAGAAGTTTAAAAAGATATCTGTACTCCATCCATGTTAATTACAGCATCATTTATAACAAGATATAGAAACAACCTAAGTGTATATCTATGGATAAATGGATAAAGAAAATGTGGTGTACACACATACACAGAGTAATACTATTCTTGCCATTTGTGACACCATAGATAGACCTTGAGGGCATTATACTAAGTGAAATAAGTCAGACAGAGAAAGACATATACTGTATAATTTCACTTATATGTGGAATCTAGAAAACAAATGAACAAAACAGAAACAAACTCATAGATACAAAAACAGATTGATGGCTGCTAGAGGTGAGGGTGGGCAAAATAGATCAACAGTTACAAACTTCCAGGTATTAAATAAGTAAGTCCTGGGGATGTGATGAATAGCATGGTAACTAAAGTTAATGCTGTACTGCATAGTGACAACTATTAGATTTATTATGATGATCATTTTGCAATACATATAAACATAAAATCACTGTGCTGCATACCTAAAACTAATAATGTCACGTGTCAATTATAGCTCAATAAAAAAAAATAAAGTAGCCCAGCTGGTGTGGCTTGTTGACCTATGAACCAGGTGGTCACAGTTCAATTCCTGGTCAGGTCACATGCCCTGTTGCAGGCTCTGTGCAGGAGGCAGCCAATCAATGATTCTCTCATCACTGATGTTTCTATCTCTGCCTCTCGCCTTTCCTCTCTGAAATAAATAAAAACATGAAAAAATAAAAGTACATAAGGACATAAAGTAGAAAAAATACCAAAGAGAGAATGTTAACTACACTCATAAAAAACTGAAAATGAAGAAATTTCATAACAAAATCAATCATTTATAGGAGCATTAATAGGACTATTCTCATTCTTACATAACCACTAGGGGCCTGGTGCACAAAAATTTGTGCACTCAGGGGGTCCTCAGCCCGGCCTGTGCCCTCTCGCAGTCTGGGACCCCTTGGGGGATGTCCACCTGCTGACGTGCCTGGCCAGCCTGGGTGGGAAGCCCCCCAGTGGGAACCCTCACCCCATGGAGGTGTGGCCAGCCTGGGTGAGGGGCTGAGGGCCATTTTCAGGCTTTCCACAGTCCCTTCAGGGTTCGGGTCGCTACTGGGTTACCTGGCCAGCCTGGGTGAGGGGCTGAGGGCGGTTTTCAGGCTGCCCACAGCTCCCATTGACTCAATATCTCAGTGAGGCTGGCTGGAATCAGGTTTATGGGGTTTATTTATCTTCTATAATTAAAACCTTGTTGCCTTGAGCAGAGGCCCAGCCAGCCTAGGCAAGCAGTTTCCTCCATCGCTGGTGCAACCAAAGCCTCCTGTTTGCTCTAGCTCCATGGCTGCCAGCCTCCATCTTGGCTGGGTTAATTTGCATACAGTTGCTCTGATTGGCTGGTGGGCGTGGCTTAGGTGTCTCAGAGTGGAGGTTAATTTGCATATTACTCTTTTATTAGATTAGATAACATTTTTTTCCTGCCATTCCAGTTTATTGAAATGAGTAAATGTATAGCTTTATTTGCATACAGAAAGTGCACAAGAAAACAATTATGTATAAAATATTTACGTGGCTGATCATGACTTTAAAAAAATTTTCTACTTTCAAAAATTCAACTATCTAGAAATAATTGCCTCCAGTTTAGCACATTTAGGTATTTGGACATATAAAATACTATTTCAAGTCTGTGTTTATAATGACTGAGTAGAAACTATTCTTGAAAAAATATGGCTACTGAGGATAGTGATGACAATAATAAAGATTTTAATGCCATTGGCTTTCATTTGAGTGCTTATTTGAACAGCAGACACAGTGTTACATGCTCTGTATACACTATCTCATATAAATCCTACAACAACCCTAATCTATGTACTACTATTATCCACAACTGACAGATGAGAAAAGATAAGAGGTTTAGAAAAGATAAGTTAGTTATAGAGGGACTGGCAGAACAGAATTCAAATCTAGGCTGTTAAGATTATAGAGTATGAACTTTTATAATGCCTTGCCTCCTATTTTAAATCTAATCTAATAAAAGAGTAATATGCAAATTGCCCCTCACTCCATTACACCTAAGCCATGACCACCAGCCAATCAGAGCAGATGTATGCAAATTAACCCAGCCAAGATGGAGGCCGGCAGCCATGGAGCTAGAGCAAACAGGAGGCTTCCATTGCACCAGCGATGGAGGAAACTGCTTGCCTAGGCTAGCTGGGCCTCTGCCCAAGGCAACAATGTTTCAATTATAGAAGCCATGGAGCTGAAGCAAACAGGAGGCTTCGTTGCCTGCCTAGGCCTCCACTCAAGGCAACCAAGTTTCAGTTATAGAAGATAAATAAACCCCAGAAATCCGATTCCAGCCAGCCTCACTAGGATGTTGAACCAATGGGAGCTGTGGGCAGCCTGAAAATGGCCCTCCAACCCCCACCCAGGCTGGCCAGGCACGCCAGCAGGTGGACATCCCTTGAGGGGTCCCAGACTGCAAGAGGGCACAGCCTGGGCTGAGGAACCCCCCAAGTGCACAAATTTTTGTGCACCGGGCCCCTAGTAATTAATAAAGACAAAGTATTAAGCTAGTCACTGAGAAGAATAACCTAAGTTAGGCCTGGTCTCTAAAAATCCATTGTTCTATGAGTTCAAAAGAAAATGTGTCACCCTAGCTGGTTTGGCACAGTGGATAGAGCGTCAGCCTATGGACTGAAGCAACAGTTGCCAACCTTTTGGACCTCATGAGCCACCAGTGGTCTATGGACCACTGGTTGGCGACCGCTGGACTGAAAGGTCCCAGGTTTGATTCTAGTCAAGAGCATATGCCTGGGTTATGAGCTGGATTGCCAGCGTGGGGCATGCAGGAGACAGCTGATCAATGATTCTCTATCATTGATGTTTCTATCTCTCTCTCCCTCTCCCTTTCTCTCTGAAATAAGCAAAAATATATTTTAACAAGGAAGAAAGAAAATTTGTCTTAGCTACACTGATGAAAAATTGATTCCTCCTATGTCCTTACCTGGGAGCCCTCTTCATTATAGTGTCTGGCATTCCGGAACATCAACTTCATGTCTTCCATCATCCCCTCTTCCCCTGCATATTTGTCATTGCGGATGTTATGCTCAATTATTTTCAAGTCCATTGGCTCCAAAATGATTTTATAATAATCAGGATAGTCCTTTTTGGATGGTTTAACCATAAATAGATCACAAAGTCTTCTGCCTGAACCTGGCTCACGAGCTTCAAGAACTACATTGAATAAGATTTTCATTCGCTGCTTTCTTATGTTCTTTTTACTGTTGAAAGGGGAGGTAGAAAAGGGAAAAATGAGAAATTCAGGTTTTTTATACAAGGATGTACATGAAATGAAATTAATTAATCTTGCAGGTGCTTCATAATGATTTGTTGATTATGTATGCCACAAACACAGTACTAGTAAACATGCTGGAAGCTACAAGCAAGTATAAGGAAAATTTCCAAAATCATTAAAACGTAGTGACTATGACAGGAGCAGCCAATGAACACCAGACAAACCTGTTTAGAATATTTATGAAATGTAATGCTTGAAAAAAGATCTTGTCTGACAGCCAAAAAAAATAAAATGTTATTATCAATTGAAATGTTTATTTTTTTTTAAGAACACAGCAAAAGTGAAATAAAACTACTGATTCCCTACTATTAACAGTCCTCGCTTAAAAAACAAAATACAAATGCACACACAAAAGTGTTCTATCTCTTAAGACAACCACTCTGAACACCTGCATATCCTAATTACCAGAAAACAAAGTAAGTCTGTCTGCCAGGTTAGTGTTTCTATAGTAGATACAAGTCTCGCTTGCATTTATCCTGTTAGGGTCAGTCTCTGCTTCCTTCCTCCATCAGCATTACTCCATAATCCCAACTCAATGCAAAAAATAAACAGTCTGTGTCACCAGAAATCTTAAATGAAGACTGACTTTGAAGCCAATAGGAGTCCCTTGGAGAAAGACTGGAACCTTGGTTGGTCACGTGGTTCATGGCAGTCTTTCCAGGTAAGGAACAAAGGTTGCTTTCCTGAGAGATGGCAAGGAAGGAACCTCAAGACATTTTGGAAAACTCAAGAATGAGAGGAATTCACCCAAGTCTATAGGTATTGCAGTCAAACCTGATGGCAACTAGGTGGCTCAGCTTCTTTGCCCTAAAGGGCTCATTAAAGCTCAATCAGTCATTCCAGCAAAGCAGATTTTTAAAAAGCCTATACAATCTATTACTATTCTTGTTATGTTTATGCAAACAATTAGGCCAAACTGAAACTGGACGTAATATAGTACATGGAGGAAAATTGTACTTCAATAGACTCTACTACATAGTTGTGAATATTAGACATGAATTCAATTAATTATTTCCAAAGTTTTATTTTTCACCTATGAATTGAAGTGGATCTTGAATTTATCTAATGTTTGTAAATATTTGGCTACAAACTTCCAAACTAATATTTTATTTTTCTCCCATCCTTTTACTTGGAATTATTACAACTAAAACGTTTTCCTTCCACTGGACCATTTGTCATAACTCTTCTCGTTCCAACCTTTGCCTCAAAATACTATGTTTTGTAATACAGTTTGTCTGTAACAAGTTACAATCCTTATTCATCCTCAGGGACCTTTAGACACCACTGCCACCTCCTTCTGTGTCTAGGCTTCATAGTCCCTGATAGCAAGATTCTCTTGGCTCTGAAGAAAAACATCACCTCCCTTTCAGGAGGAAGCTGCTACAGAAGAGACCCTGCATTCCTTTTCTCTGAAAGATTTCAGAGCCAAGATCCTTGAGGGGGTGATGCTGTAGGTAGTTAGACATGAGCAGAGTAAGGATGATGGGCCAGGTACAGAAGGTCACCAGGATGGAAAGCCCCGGGTATCTAGCAATGGACAATCAACTATAGAGTGGGACCTCACCCCCAGTGTGACTTTTCCTTCCCTAACATATCGCTGGTCATGCAGCCTGGGCCCCCTGACCATTTCTCCCTAGAGATAACATCTAGGCCCCAGTTAAAATAGGTATTTCAGTCCCAGGCCCAGATAAACAAGAAAACCAGCCAAGGCTGACATCAGGACTAGCTGCACTGATTAATCTCCTATCCCCCCTGCCCTGGTGCTGGCCAATCAATCAGTGGAGACCACAATCTTGAATGGACACACCTGGAAAACTGCTGAATATTCTACTGAGACCTTACCCTGGGACCTCTCCTAAAATTTTCATCCTTAACCCTTAGGATGGAAGACCCAGTGCACTCTTCCTCCTGGGAACATGCCCGTGCCTTTCCCTTTATCCTTTTTCCCCTTCGCCCCACCATCTCACAACCCCCTACCCCCGGCACATTACCATTAGCTTCCCCACTCCCAAGCTCCAAGGGCCCTTCCTTTACTTTATAACTTGCTTGCTAAGCCCATTTCTTTTAGGAATTACTTTTTCTACCTGTGATTTACCAAATAAATGTTCTCTTACCAAAAAAAAAAAAAAAAAAAAAAAGTCTGTGGTTCATCTGAGCTCTTGAGTAAATTTTTGTCCTTGAGTGTGAATCCCTGTTTTGTTCTCCAAATTCCTCCAATGAAATATGATACTAAGAAACTGAAGTGAGTGGTATGGAACAAAGTGCAAGGAATCACAGATTAGAATCTGAGTTAATAAGGGGCCCGAAGAACATATGGGCTAGTCTCTGAATTGCTGAGGAAACTGGTTCAAAGAGGCTAAATGACCTATCCAAGGTGAGTGCTTCACTGAATTGTCAGAAGAAATGATCTCCCAATATGATTTCTGGCCCAATATATGTCTTCAGCTCACTGATAAAGAAATTCTAGCCAGACTCAAACCAGCAGTCTCAAAGAACAGGAATATAGCTAATAAAAAGAAATGACGTATGACTTAATTTCTATTCAACAAAAACTAAAATCCTATAATGTAGTACTTAGAGATAGTTTTTATCTGTTTCCTATCTTATAAATGAAAGGAAATTCATTCTTGAAGCAAACTATGTGGCTGAGTGGGTCTCCAAGTCTAGTTCTCTGATCACTCACTGTATTGCTGGGTCATGAAGAAGCCAAAGACCAGATATTTTCTCTCCAAGGTTCAAAGTATGCTTAAAAGGAAGAAAGAAAAGAAACAGAACTCAAAGAATAATTAACAGATGTGAAAAGAAATATTCATCCTTAAGCACCAAAGGGTCGTGGATTCAATTCCCACTCAAGGGCACATACCCAGGTTACAGGTTAGATCAGATGGCTGGTCAGGGTGTGCAACCAACTGATGTGACTCTCTCACATCAATGTTTCTCTCTCCTCTCCCACCCTCTCTAAAAATCAAGGGGAAAAATACCCTTGGGTGAGGAGTAACAAAACAAAAGTAAAATGCCTCAGAAATGCAAATCTTCCTAGCATCAAGGAGCTATTAGGTGAGAAAACAGATTCTCATTTCCAAGGTATGGGATCATCCCCAGAAGCTGTGTATTCAGACAGCTCATTTCCCTTGGTGGCCCCCTTGATCATTCTTGCCATTTCGTCCTATCATTATTTTTGTGTCTCTACAACAAATAAGTGATTGTTATGTGAGGACAATCTAAACAGCGGTCGCCAACTGGTGGTCCATGAACCACTGGTGGTCTATGATGTTCAAAAGGTTGGCAACTGCTGGTTTAAGGAACCTTTGGAGCAGCAGTCACCAATCGGTGGTCCATGAGGTCCACAAAGTTGGCAATTGCTGATCTAGAAGATGATTCATCTACTGAAAATTATTCTCCAAAGAGGCATCCTGGGGCAATGATGTGAGAGGAAGAGTTCTCTCAATCCAGGTCTTTAGCAAGTGGATAATGGAAAGGGAACTTGGGACAAAGCTCCAATACCACCAAGCTCCACATCTAGGGAGAAATTAAATCACAGATGACTTTAACCTTCAGGAAGCCTCAAAAGAAACATTTCAGAACCTAAATTTGGTATCACAGAATACTTAAAACTACTGAAGTCAGAAATGGTTTCTTTAGGTTTTACTTGTGGGTAAACTTCAAAAAGAAGACTCTTTTAAGCTCATAATCAACTCAGAATGAAACCACCACTCCTCATTCCAGAAATACCAAGCACAATTCAACTGAGGCCCTTACCTAGACCAAAAGATCAGCTCTATTCACTTCCTAGTTCCAGTACAAGTATCATTAGGCTTTTCTGTATGAAGCTACAAATATTCTAATGTGAGTGAGTCTTTTAAAGAGACTTTTAAAGAGAAGGAAAGGTTTTAAACTAAATTTTAGAGGAAATGCCAAAAAGTAAAAGCATGGCAAGTGGTCGGTTCTTCCTACTGGAATAACTGACACTAGGCAGTTCTGAATGGAACATACTAAAAATATAAAATCGAATTGTTTAAGAAACTGCTCTAGCCTGGTCAGTGTAGCTCAGTGGTTGAGTGTCAGCTCATGAACCAGTAGGTCAAGGTTTGATTTCCAGTCAGCGCACATACTCAGGTTGTGGGTTCGATCACCAGTAGGGACAGTACAGGAGGCAGCCAATCAATGATTCTTTCTCATCATTAATGTCTCTATTCCTCTCGTCCTTTCCCTGCCTCTCTCTGAAATAAATAAAAACTTATATTTTTTAAAAAAGAAACTGCTCTAATAACTGAAATTTACTGTTTTAGGACATACATTACTAACAGCATCCTTTTTACATTTGTATCATTCATGCTTTAAGAGATGTATAACTAGTTTCCATCCTCAAAGGCAAGCAAACTTTTTAATTAGAGTCACTTAGGATCTTTTCTGAACAAATCCATTTTTGTTATTTTGTTTACATTTCCCCCAAATCCTTAAAATGCCTTTGAGACTGAGAAAAACTGGCCCATTAGTTTTAATCTGGCTGTCAGAAAATAGAGAGCTAAGTTTACATTCTTTTATATAACAAACTGTATTAGACTAGGTAACTAATACATCTGCTTTATGTTTTTTCAATATGGATGCCAAACTTGGATTATATCCATGACTTTTAAAAGTAAGTTTAAATACTTTCTGAAATGAAACTATATTATAAAAAGACAGCTATCACATTCTCTACTTAATGTCTTCTGGTTACTGTTTTCAATGTTATTTTGCTTTTCAGATTCTTTTTAGAACCCCTCTAATGCATCTTACTACTCTCCTTTCTCAGACTATTTACTGCAGTTTACTTTTCCCCATTTTGGAAAAGGTGCATAAATTAAATCCCAGACCTGGCCTACTCATTCTTCTTCTCATTTTTACCAGTACTTTTGAACATAGAGTAAAATACATCTTAAGGGAGTTCAAAACCAGGATTATCATTGTGCACTTAAGGAGATGCCAATTCAGATCACAGACATTGTTATAACAAACATAGAATTCTAGAATTTTATAGGAGACTAGAGGCTTCGTGCACCGGGCAGGGTTCCCTTAGCTCGGCCTGCACCCTCTCACAGTCCAGGAGTCCTCAGGGGATGTCCTATGGGGAGCGGGCCTAAGCCACAGTCTGGTCTTCATCTGCGGGAGGTGACTGGATGGGCTGATCAGGGGACAGTGCAGGGCACATTCGCCATTCCCTCCCTCTGCCCTCTGGTATGCGCCTTGGCTAGCCTGGCACTGCCTGCTCACCGGCCCCACCTCCCACCTACTTGTTGTTCTGTTTGGTTGATTTGCATATTATGTTTTTATTATATAGGATTATATAGGATTATATAGGATGGGCTATAAAGGGTCCTGTGATAAAAATCAGTTTACTACAGCAATTTCCCAACAAATGAAAGTCAAGTGTCTTGAGAAATGGGTGCTTTTTCTAAATTGTATAAAGATCATGAGCTGACATCGAGGCTCCATTCTGAATCCCTGATTTTCTAGAATAACTGCCACCCTCCTCCTCCAGCCAGAAGTAATGGAATTACTATCATTTTTTGCTGCTCTTAGTTTATCACCAAATTCTTTTGTGTGTTTTAAAAAATATTTTTATTGATTTGAGAGGAAGGGAAAGGGAGAGATAAAAACATCAATGATGAGAATCATTGATCAGCTGCCTACTGCATGCCCCCTCCTGGGGATCAAGCCCACAACCGGGCATGTGTCCCTGACCAGAATCAAACCTCCACTGATGCTCTATCCACTGAACCAACCCAGCCAAGTCATCACCAAGTTTTAAAGGCCCTCCATAGCCCTTCTAGATCTGAACTTTCAGTTTTCATGCCAGTATTAGTCCTAACACTCATACCTTGTGGCTGACCCACTTTCTCAAATGTCCTTAATTATTCTTCCTCTGAAGTTATTATTATTATACTAGAGGCCCGATGCACAAAATTTGTGCAAGGGACTCGGCCCTCGCAGCCCTAGCTTTGTCTGGAAGGTTGTCCAGATGGTTGTCTGGATGGTCGTTCGGCTGTTTGGTCTAATTAGCATATTATTTCTTTATTATATAGGATGCATTTGCATATACAGACACATCCTATTTATAGTTTTAGCTAACACTTGTACCACATGTCAGAGACTGCACTAAAGACCATATATACATTTAATCCTACAACTTTGACATATACATTTAATCCTACAACTTTAACAACCAGGTACAATTATTATCTCAACGTTGCAGATGTAAAAACAGAGGATAAGAGAGGTCAAGTGAATACCTAAGGCCATAAAGTGAGTATTCAGTACTGAGAATTGAATAAGCTGATAATCACCAGGCTGCTTTTATCATGCTCTTTCCTTTCTCAAGTTAAAGCTTATTAAGAGTTTCTCTAATCAACGCCCATTCTGTTCATAGGCTTCAAGATAGCCCAGCATTTAATTCACTGGCCCTAGAGCTTCAGTGGTGCTTACTATTAAGCTAAGTAAATCCAAAGGTTCTTTCTTTTATAAGGCTTGCTATATTTCATCTTCAAGTCTTCAAGAAATAAAACCTTCATTCATCTTTTCTAACGTGTTTTCCCAGATCAGTAACATCTGATTAAAAACAAAATGAAATCCACTGATTTAAAATCTTGATGTCAACAGAAACTACTTCCAGAAAATAATCACAGGTACATTTTCTGAGTACTTTTTCTATCCAAGCTCAAACATAATAACCAACCAGGTCCTCTCAGTAACCCTATATAGATATTATCATCAACTCCTTGTTTGAAGGAGTAAATTGAAATGAGAGTCATATCAGAGCTAATAAGAAAAACTGGGATTTGAACCTGGGCAGTCAGGCTCTAGAATCTGGGGTTACAATACTACTCCATAATGTCCCACATATCTATTTCTACTTCTACTTAGAGCTGTGCCACACACTATGAGTGATATAAAAGAAATACAGCCTGGCTGGCATAGTTCAGTGGCTGAGCGCCTACCTACGAACCAGGAGATCACAGTCCGATTCCCAGTCAGGACACATTCCTGAACTGCGGGCTCCATCCCCAGTGTGGGGCATGCAGGAGGCAGCCAATCAATGATCCTCTCTAATCGTTGATATTTCTGTCTCTCACCCCTTCTCTCTTCCTCTCGGAAATCAATAAAAATAAAAATAAAAAATAAATACAATCAATGGTCTTTTAAAAAAGATACTGAGAAAACTTCTCTTAAGGAAAATATTAGGAATAAGATTTTGTAGGATGGACTACTCATGGTAGCAACATACAGATAAGTTAGAATACTAACTTAAACATGGTAGGGAAATCAGATCTCTTAAAGCTATTTGGGCAATCATGAAACATTTCCATACAATTACATAACCGTATCTTATGTAATTATTTTAGTACAATTTTCCCACACAATTTCATTTGTTTTCAACCTGTCTGTTTTCCTGACTAAATTCCTAGCAGGAATGATGACTAAATGTTCTCCTTTATGACCTGTAAGAACAGAGTCTGGTGTTCTGCAAGCAACTGACACTCCATGAATGCCAGATAGCAAAGATAAAAATAAAAGCACCACACAATAATTACTAGGACTATAAAATGGCAACTCATAGGCTATTTTAAAAATCACAATTAACATGCAAAATAATGGGTGCTTTTAAATAAATAAAACATGGACAAGATCAGAGACTAAGACAATGTGTTCATGCTCAAGAAGCACTAATCCAATGGTAGGTGTCAACACAGACCATCATCACTTGGATTATCAACATTGATTTTAATCCCTCCACCATCCCCAAAAGGTAACGGGCATCCCTAAAAGGAAATTAGCACCTGCCAGCTTCTGGATGCTGGCAATGCCATCATAAACTTACCCTCTACCTTTTGTCACTGAAGCACAGCCACAATGGTTGGTGAGAGGGCCTGTTGCCCATGGCCAACCAAGCAACAAATTAAGGCTACAGAACTTATCTAAATTAACTAATCTTGACTTTCTTTTATTAACTGTACTTCTAAACTATACTGTTTTCTTTATTCATAAAATAAACTAGCACTCAAGTAAGAACCATTGTTTCACATGCTTAAGATTTCTCTTTTCACCTAAACAATACTATTGACCATGCCACAGCTTACACTTTTAAAAATGTTTATTCATAAAGAAGACTGCACACCTGGATAGCCTCCTGAGACCCAACATCTCACTGTCAAGAGTGTTCCTGGGAAAGCAGAAACAAACATTACATGTGAAGAGAAAATAAGCAACATCAGAGGGTCATGTATAAACCAAATATGGTTGAGAAAAAAAGGATTTATTCAGTGCAAAAGATAAAGGATATAAGAACACTTGGGACATTTCAACATGGAAGACAGCAGATAGATTTATGGGTAGAGGGCTGAGGGAGAAGAATGCACTCCCACAATGAAGAGAATACATCACATTAACTTTTCTCAGACTCATTAATATTAAAAAAATAAGGCAAAGATAGAATCATACTTGGAAATCATGGCCCTAACTTCCCTGGACAAGTTTTACTTAAATTCCTAGGCTACTGTGTTTGCCTGAATTTTGGAGAAGTCTACTTTTTATTCCCAAATCCTCTTAACATAACTATCTTCTAAATTAGTAAGCCTTCTGGAAGGCACAATAATTACATTATTTTCTTTGTCAGAGTCTAAAGTATAGGACCTCTTTCAACCTCTTAATGTCCAGTCATGCCTATTATTTCATAACTGGGTAGATTCCTTTTACTGCTTTAGCTATGATTTATATTTTTCACTTATTTCTGTTTTTCACAAAACACTTTCTAGGAAATCTGTTCATACCAGAACTTTTGGTTTGAAGTGGAATTTTATTATTTCAAGAATTTAATGCTCAGTTTTCTTTTTACAGCAGGTTTTAGAGTAATATCTTTCCTCTAATCAACTTGGGTTGTCCCACAAAGTATATGCCAGAGATATAGGTAATTTTTAAGTATCTGGTCTGGGCTAATGCATCCGTGGAACTGTATTTGTGTGTGTGTGTTTTTAAACACTTAACTAGTTTACAATCTCTCTTTTCATTCAGTGTTGGCACTAATTGTACCATCACTTTTGCCTCCATTACCTTCTTTTGCCTGAGAAGTGTTTATCTTTGATTGGTGACTGATCTGGAAAACACAGGTGATGCTGTAGTAGAGTTATAAAATTACACTCAAAGATGTTCTTGATTTGATGTCTCTGATCTGCTTTCACATTTTTCCTTCGTTGTCCCTGGTGTAACAAGGAATTAAGAACTTGGAAGGATGAAATTCATAGGCCAGTAATGGAGGAAATTCACATCTCAGGGTACATCAATCAATTTAGTTACCATGGCATAGACTAGCAAACCAAGTTATTTTCCAAGCTAAAAAAAGTTTTCCCAAATGCTATTTATAAGAGGGTAATATAGGACAGCTTCTCTTTTCTTAACCATTTTTTAAAATCTTCTCATCTTAGTGGATCTATTAATGTATGAACAGAATTATATCAACTGTTACTAATGACTTTTTCATTCAGCTTTGAACCTGTCAAGCCCTGCTATTAGTGATTAGCTTATTCCTTGTCTAAGGTATCCTCCTTGCATTGATTGCTGCTAAAAAGATGGTGAGAGAATTAAGGCTAAGGGGAAAATAGAGTGTTGCACAAAGAGCCAGAGAAACTCCATGTGGGAGGCACAGACAAAAAGAGATGGTCTTGCATGATTCTTTATAGAAGTCCAGCTCCAGAATCTCACAGTAAGGTCCCCTTCCATGAAACCCATGAGAGAAAGAAAGGGTTAGGGAAGTTGAGAGAAAGGTTAGAAAAAAAAGAAAGCCAAATATCTAGCTTAACAATTTATGAACTAAAAGAAGTTATGACTTAGAATTTTACAATCTGACATCCTTGAAATGGCAAATAAAGATCAGATTAACTAGGAAAAACAAAGGGGCAATAGCAATGACTTACTTCTCTGCAATGATAGCATTAAATTTTTTGTAATTTACCATGAAAAATTACCTAAATTAGACTTAAGTAGCACTATTAAAACAAAATAACGTGGACCACAAAAAGAGCATGTTTCGCCAACCTATATAAATAGTTGTCATTTTTATCTGTATCATCTTAAAAGCAATAGGTACTTGCACAAAAAATGCTAATTACATATAGTTTACAAATAAATTCTAAAAGAATGTTATAAAATATTTAAATCTTATAAGAGAATTCATATTTAATAGCTTAAAAAACATTTTTCTGTGCTTATCTAAGACAAAATAAATAGAAACCGAGAAGATGTCTTCAGTTATGAGAAAAGTATATATACCTTTTTCTTTTGGCACTACCAGTATCAGAGGTGGCTGAAGAAATCATGCTGTCTCCATCCTCAATGTCATCTCTCCTGGCAAGCTCCTTCTTCTTTGCCTAAAACAGAACAGATCCTGGGAGTCAAGCTCACTGTGCTGAGCACTCCTAGAATATATAAATACTAGGGGCCCAGTGCACAAAAATTTGTGTACTCAGGGGGAGAGGGGGTCCCTCAGCCCTGCATGTGCCCTCTCGCAGTCTGGGACACCTCAGAGGATGTCCACCTGCTGGCATGCCTGGCCAGCCTGGGTGAGGGGCTGATGGCTGTTTGCAGGCTGGCCAAGCCCCCCAGTGGAGACCCTCACCCCATGGGGGTGTGGCCTGCCTGGGTGAGGGGCTGAGGGCCATTTTCAGGCTGCCCACAGCCCTTTCAGGGTTCAGGTCCCTGATGGGGTACCTGGCCAGTCTGGGTGAGAGGCAGATGGCTGTTTGCAGGATGGCCACATCCCCTTCAGGGAGTGGGTCTCTACTGGGGTATCTGGCCAGCCTGGGTGAGGGGCTAATGGCTGTTTGCAGAGAGGCTGACTGGAATTTATTTAACTTCTAAAGTTGAAGCTTTGTTACTTTAACCGGAGCCCAGGTCGGGTTGCCCCTGACAACCCAGGCTCCCAGCGCTTCCTTGAGCCCAAGGCTGGAAGCAGGTAACTGAGGTTTATCTTCTATAATAGAAACTATGTTGCCTTGAGCAGAGGCCACAGCCAGCCTGGGCAGACAGGAACCTTAGCTTCCTCCATCGCCGGGGCAAGTCTCCTGCTTATTCCAGCTCCGTGGCTGCCAGCTGCCATCTTGGCTGGGTTACTTTGCACACAGTCGCTCTGATTGGCTGGTGGTGTGGCTTGGCTGGTGGGTGTGGCTTAGGTGTAATGGGGTGAGGGTCAATTTGCATATTACTCTTTTATTAGATTAGATTAAAGAGCTAGAAATATTAGATTCACCCAGAGATACAACCACATGTAGGATTCATAAAATTAAAGTCCTTAAACATTTTCAATAACCCAATTTATCAAAAGCCTTCATGATAAAAAAAGGAGGTTAGAAAATGGATCCAGAGGGTTTAGGAATCAACACTAGCTGAATTTAATACTAAAAAGGGTACTGACTTGTTAAAAGCACTGAGGCAAGGTAAGTTATAAAGGTACCCCGCTGTGCTGGCCATCCTATCTAATAAAAGAGTAATATGCAAATTGACCATCACAAAATGGCTGCCCCCACATGGTCAAAGATGGCCACCATAAGATGGCCAGCAAGGGAGGGCAGTTGAGAGGGACCCAGACCTGCAGGGGAGGGCAGTTGTGGGGGACAATCCTGGCAGGAGGAGGGCAGTTAGGGGCAATCAGGCTGGCAGGGGAGTGGTTAGAGGCAATTGGCAGGTGAGAGGTTGGGAGCTAGCAGTCCTGAAAGGGATGTCTGACTGCCTGTTTAGGCCCAATCCCATGGGGGATCCTTCAAGGGGCCCCAGATTGGAAAGGGTGCAGGTTGGTCTGAGGGACACCACTACCACCCCCACCCTCACTCTGTGTACAAACTTCATGCACCGGGCCTCTAGTATTTAATATTCATAAAGCCAACTCAAAGATGGCCTTGAGTACCCTTGACTTTTTAAGCAACAGTGTGGCTAAGAAGAAAATTTAATGTGAGAGGTGAAAGAAGATCTACTTTTCAACAAGTGCATTTTTAAAGACCTTCTGTCAAACACAGCTGAAAGTCAAACCACAGTAGAATTAAGAAATACATATGAAGTACTGAAAAGGAAATACTTGAAATCCACAACACTGATCAAAGTGTTGACGATACAAAAATGAAGATTCTTCCGGTTACCTAAAATTGTTTTTGCTGATTCCTTGTGTTGGGATTCACTTTCCAAAAAGATTCTACCAAAAACTGACAAGTAGACAGTATTTTTATTTCACATTTATGCCTTTTGTCTCAAAACCTCCAAATGACCTGTAACCTCAGATACCTTTCAAGGTGTGCTCTTGGAAAGGATCTAATAAACTCATGGACTCTATACAATAATTATTTAGCCGTAAGATGCCCTTTCTCCTAGCACCAATGATACCTCAAAAGAGACAAAGTCTAGAACCAAAGAAATTAACACCTAGAATATTAACCCATATAATATCACCTATGACTGGAGGAAAACTATTTTGAGACCCTAAAATTACTCCCCAGAGACAAATCCCTGCCTCTTCTACTTACAAAACTAACCCAGTCTAAACTATTATTTCTATTCTACATGGTCCTGATGATGCCAAAAAAAAAGTATTCAGCAGTACTTTTTGTTGAAACAAATGATGTGATCTTGCTGGAGGAAATCGTACATCTTTGAAAAACATTCTCAAAATGCATAAAATTATTTCAGTTATTCATGCAACAATTTAGCAAAACAAAGATGTCATACCTGCATGACTTGCTGCAATTTTAGAACTCGCTTGTATATGGCTGAATTGGGAACATTATAGCGTTTGGCATTTTCAAACATTAAATTCAGATCACACTCCAAATGATCCAAAGTTTCATACTCTTGGTTCTTTAGCTTTGTTCTGTGGAAGACAAACATATGGCTAGAATTTTCCATTATGAAAATTATGAAACATCCTTCCTCAAAATTCAGTGAAGAAATTCTGATAAGCACTGGATGATATATCTTTATTAGTTATACTGATTAGAGGTCTGAAAATGACATTTCAAGATATAAAGTGAGGGGGCAAAAGTATCATATTTAGGCAAAATGACAAGTTAACTAAAAATCCAAAAGAATAAACTAGAACACTGTAAGATGTAATCAGAGAACCTAGTAAGGTGGTCTATTACAAAGCAAATATACAACAAAAATCCCAATGGGAAAATTGTTAGTAACAAACATGCAAACCTTAGAAAAATTAGGAAGGTTTAAATGACCTTAATGATGAATCATGGCAATCTACCTATTTCTGAAAATCAGAGACCATTGCAGTTCATGAAAGTAAAGCAGACAAAGTACTGGCAATACCATGAAGAAACATTTAGAATAACCTTTTTGTACCCCCCAAGAGTATTAAATATGGACAATGAAGATTGGTCTTAATATGGTAAATGAGAGACAAATATTCCAATACAAACATTTGTAACTAAACTTTAAGTTTTTAATTTACTTAAACATCTTATGAATCCTGCTATTTCTCTTAGACACTATGCCTAATACCAACTCTCATAAAGTCCCTATACACTTTGTACCAAGTGAAGAGTCATGGTTTGCCTAACTCTATATATATGAATTTAGACAGGCTTGACTTTTCAACCTTTTGATTATAGCACTTGTATCCTCTTCTTCAAAGTCACAAAAACAGAATTAAGAATGACAAAATGTGTAAATAGCTTCACAGAATAACTGCATAAATTCCACACTTTCCTCTTAGAATGACATCCATTCTGCATGTAAAATTTTACTTAAAATTTATCAAAATCATATACAGATTCCATGCAGTACTTAAAAAGTTATGTTAGAGGACATCTCTGGGATGAAGCAAAGAACAACTAAGCACAAACTCAGCTATCAATACCAGCTATGTAGCTAGTACCAGAGTTTCAACTACAGTCTCAGACTTATTTCTGCCAACTCCAAGGATAATGTGCTGGGTATTCTCAACACCCACAAAGAACAGACAGAGAACCCAAGTTTATAAATGACAAGCTATAATAAATCTGAAGTTATCAGAATGATGTTAACCAAGAATAGTGGGTCGAGGGAAGAACATAATGGAAAATAAAAGATGGAGCCACACTGTCTAGCTTCTGTTCACTCTTCCATTTTTTTAAAATTTATTTTTATTGATTTCAGAGAGGAAGAGAGAGGAAGCGAGATAAAAACATCAATGATGAGAGAGAATCACCTATTGGCTGCCTCCCGCATGTGCCTCCACTGGAGATCTAGCCCACAGCCTGGCCATGTGCCCTGACTGGGAAGTGAACCGTGACCTCCTGGTTCATAGGTAGGCGCTCAACCACTGAGCCACACTAGCCAGGCCACTCTTCTATTTTTGTTGCTTTTGATGACACTCAACTATCTTCTTTCTGCCAAAAATCTTACTAGGACTATGTTGTACAATATAGTCACCACTAGTCACATGTGGCTATTTAAATCAAAATGTAATACAACTTAAAAGCTAGTTCCTTAGTTCCACACTCACATGTAACTAGTGGTTACCATACTAGACTTCCCTTTTGCCTGTCATAGAGCACAATGGAAGGTAGCCCAGCTGCTATGAGGCACCACTAGCCAATCTTTCCTTGAAAAGAAGGCAAATTTGACATCCTAAAATTTGATCCTTCAGAACCCTAATGTGCTACCATTTAGGCCTCAGCCACTTCTCTATTCTGCACACTCCCCTACCTGTGTGTCAGATAACTACCAGAGTAAAGTTTAAGAGAAGGGAAAAGTTATTGCAGATTTTTGAGTTGACAAAGTAAGGTTTATATTAGAAAATTCTAACTTGAGAGAAAGTTGTAGGCAGGTGAATGAGCTGGGTGTAGATGTGTCTTCTTCTGAACTAAATTAATTAGACTATTTGAATAAAAAAAAGACAGTGGGATAAAAGGTAATAATGACAAAAACTGTTCAATTAAAAGAGACTCTCTCAACATTTACAAGACCGTCACCATCTTTTCTAAGGTGAAGAGTATAAACGACAAACTTTCAGGCTATTTTCTTATGAATGGCAGCCTTAATTTCCATTAAGAGGGTCAAATCAGCTAATTTTCTATATTGTACTTGTGTACAAAACCTCCAAAGTTTGGATTAAGTAAAAACACCATAAATCTTTCTGATGAAATGACAAAAATAGAAGTTACAAAAGCAAAACCATAAAATATGCTTGTTTAAACAACCTTATTTCCTGAATCCAGTGAATACAAGAATTTTAATTGCTACTACCTGGAAGGTTAATTATCTGCCATGAAAACATCATGTTAATACCAGCTTAATCTGACCTTGCCCAGTTAAGATAGTTTACCTGCTTCTTGCCTCTATCTGGTTTTATTGCAAAACCTAACCTACATGTGGAAGTTCTAAAACATCGTATTTTATAATTTACTTATTTCCTACTATTTTTTAAAAATATATTTTATTGATTTTTTTACAGAGAGGAAGGAAGAGGGATAGAGTTAGAAACATCAATGAGAGAGCAACATCGATCAGCTGACTCCTGCACACTCCCCACTGGGTATGTGGCCACAACCAAGGTACATGCCTTTGACTGGAATCAAACCTGGGACCCTTGAGTCTGCAGGCCGACACTCTATCCACGGAGTCAAACCGGTTAGGGCTATTTCCTACTATTTTTAATGAAACTGTGGTGGTTTAAGTATTATCTGGCTGAATTCCCAATGGTTACTTTAACAATCTCTAAACAAAAAAGGGAAACCAAGATAAACTATCTTTCAGTTATTGTTTCAGCTAATGAATTCTTTAAGAGTTGTCTAAAATTATTCTGAGGGAGGAGGGGTTCAACTATAGATATATACTTTAAATACAGATAAATTGTTGTAATTAAAATATCAATAGAAGGCATAGGAAAATTTATGTACTTTGTTCAGTTATAAGAAAATGAAGTTAAATTTTTAGCTGCATAACTTTTTATAATCCATAATCTAACATATAAAATGTCTAGCTGGAATACCTTTCATCAATTTGCATTTTGACTATTGCAGTACAAAGAATATCATTTGTATTTAATCAAATTTATTTCTCACAATAGGAGTAAGCATACTCTCAACATATGCAAAACATTTTTACCTTTAATATCCTTTTCCATTTAAGGAAGGAAGATATATGTGCAGCCCTGGCTGGTGTGTTCAGTGGTTAGAGCATTGTTCCATGCACCAAAGGGGTAAGGTTTGATTCCCAGTCAAGGGCATATACCTGGGTTGCAGGTTCAAAACCCAGCCTCAGGTTGGGGGACATGCAGGAGGCAACTAATTGATGTGTCTCTCTCACATCGATGTTTCTCTCTTTCTCTCCCTCTCTTCTCTCTCTCTCTCTCTCTCTCTCTCTCTCTCTCTCTCTCTCTCTCTCTCTCTCTGTCTCTGTCTCATTCTCTCCCTTCCTTTCCTTCCTCCCTCCCTCCACTCTAAATATTGATGAAAAAAATATCTTCAAGCGAGGATTAACAACAACAATAAAAAAGATTTATGTGCAGGCTCAACCACAAGAAAATAAATTTATACCAGTGATGTAGAAGACATTTTACCTGATCTGTTGTAATGATATGGGCATTTTAATTTGCTGATAATAATCAGGGTATTTTTTCTTTGAAGGCAAATGGAAAAAAGGTTCAGCTATTAGCTGCCCTTGGTTATTCCGAAAGCTCCTAACTGTGTCATAAAGCTGATAAAGAGGATTTGAAACATCCATAAATGAAGTGATGCTCTCTGCTTCCGACTCTCCTTCTTCATAACGTGCAGCTTGAAAGACAAAAAATGTATTTATAAGGTAAAGAACCATACTTTGATAAGTTCTTTTAACAACCTTCCAGTTTAAGCTATATGTTTGAGAATACTTATTTTAAAAGAATAAGCTCTACCCTTCACTAAAGATGATGTTAGCAATGCTCAGTATAATTTTTTGTTTACTTTGAGAAATGTTATACAGAAATAGAGTAGAATGTTACATAGTAAAGTTGCTATTTTTAAAAGGTTACAAAATAAATAAACAAAAGGTTACAAAGTAATTTATCTTTTTAAATGTATCTTCTTCAGAGACCTTTTGCTCTGTATGTTTGGCCAAGAAAAGGAACAAGTAGCCTGTAATGGTTCTCAGAGCTGAAATGTTAAAGCTAAAACTATAAAATTCTTATAAGAAATGTAGTGTAAATCTTCCTGGCCATTGGCATCTATTTTATTTTTCTTAATAGCTGAAGTGACTAAATAATAATCCTTTTGTGACAACAGTACTAATTATTAGAAAAAAAGGCAATAAATACTATTTAGAAATGTTGTAAATGGTGTGGTTTCCCCTCAATTTGTTATGTTACTATAAGGTTAATGAAGTTAACTAAATGTTAGAAGGAAACCTAAACACAAAACGTGTGTCACTGTTATAGTCAGCAAAAAAAGCTAATGAAAAGAGCAATTTTCTTTCAATTTTTATAAGACAAGGCTTAATTTAAATTTAAAAAATTTAATTCTGTGGATAAGTATCAAAAAATTAAATTCATACTCTAATAAGTAGTTTACAGTAATTATGAAATTCTTAGATTTAGTACAAAATAACATACAGCTAGAAAAATCTGTTGTCACACTTGATTATAAAATCAAAAGATATGCCAGAATAACTTTATGAAACAAATTTTAGCTCTCCATATAAAAAAATCTACAATAAAATGAAAAATATTATATCACACTTAAGAGACTGACAGTGACATCAAATATATATCTACTAGAGGCCCGGTGCACGAGATTCATGCACTAGGGAGGTGGGGGGAGGAGTCGGGGCTTAGGGTTAGGGTAGCTCCTCATCACCCGCCTCCAGCAGAGGCTGGAGAGGTTCCTGCCACCGCCACTGGGCTCACCAGCCATGAGCCCTGCTTCTGACTGAGCGGCGCTCCCTCTGTGTGAGCACAATGACCACCAGAGGGCAGCTCCTGTGTTGAGAGTCTTCCCCCTGGTGGTCAGAGCACATCAACTGGTTGTTCCACTGTTTGGGCGATTTGCATATTACTCTTTTATTATATGGGATATCTGTTGTTTAGATTACTATTTAACCAATTGTTTATTCTTATGTGCATTTTTAGTGCTCAATGCCCTCTGTTGGACTTGTTTAAATGGCAGTTTACCATGCTGCTTTGATTATAATGCATATCTATCTTTAAGTCATAAGCTATAGCTGAGAAAAAGTTATAGCCTACTGAAACTGTTAAGTCAATAAGCTGGAAATCCTATATAATAAAAGCCTACTATACTAAGTGTTCGACCATTTGTTTGACCGATCAACCAGTCACTGTGACGTGCACTGACCACCAGGGGGCAGACGCTCCAACCAGTAGGTTAGCTTTCTCCTGGGGTCTGGCCAATTGGGACTGGGCGAGAAGGGTCGGACATGCCCTCGAGCCCTCTTGTGGTCCCTCCCCGGCCCCAATCATGCACCAATGGGGTCCCTCGGCCTGGCCTGTGCCTTCTTGCAATCTGGGACCCCTTAGGGAATGTTGGAGAGCCAGTTTTGGCCCTATCTCCAGAGGATCCCACTGGTGCACGAATCTGTGCACCAGGCCTCTTGTCTAAGAAACATGAGTATCTCCCTGGGATTCCTTGATGTTGTCACCAGTCTCATTATCACAGGTTTCAAACCAGGATCTGCTAATGTTGTCAAACCAACTTTGTTGAAAGAAGTATTTATTTACTCAAATACAAATGTTAACACAAAATAAAGCAATAAGGTTTTGGTAAGTTTGCCAACCAAAGAGTGAAATCAAAATGCCACAAAATAGCTTGTACTTCAAACCTGACAAACTCTCAGCCAGACCAAAGTCACTGCAATTTTCCTTATCCAGAAGGACCCATTAAAAAGGCATTGAACTAGTCTCACAGCCTAATGCCTACCAGCCAAAGCAGCATCCTCTTCACTTTCTGAGCCATACTGAAGTGCCATGGTAATTGCTGATAAACGACCCCCTTGGACTGCTCTTTTATTCCTACAAATAAAAACAAACAATTAGAAGACATGGAAAGATGCTATAATAATTTGTTTACTTTATAGGAACTGTTAACAAAACATTCAAAGAAAAAGAATTTCTATTCAATTGCCTCCTCAATTTATCTTTGTACTTTTATACTCTCCGTAATCCATTTTATCCAGCACCAATATTTTTCTCTTAAAAAAGAGGGAGTGGTGTTACAAAGCCTAAAGTAGGCTACTTGCAATTTGTTTTTAATATAAATGCAATACTCTCTTATTTTATGAAAAATAAAAATTCATTAATAATTACTGCTTAATTCTCTTTTAAGATGCTCATATTTTACAATGAATACAAATTCTATCACGAACACAAAACCTTTTAGGTTTTACGTTTTACTGGTAATATTAAACATACCCAACAAATAACTTTGCTTAAATATTTTCTAAGAGGTGAGGCCAGGCCTAAAGTAGTACTTCAACCTTTTCTTTCTCTTTATTGATTTTAGTGAAGGAGGGAGGGGGGAGGGGAAGAGAAGAAGGGGAAAGGAGAGGAAGCGGGAAAGGAGAGGAAGCGGGAAACGAGAGGGAGAGGAAGGGGGAGAGAAACATCAACTTGTTGTTCCACTTGTTATGGTTGTTTCTTGCCTGTGCCCTGACCAGTGATGGAATCTGCAACCTTAGCATATCTGGATGATGCTTTAACCAGCTGAGCTACCTGGCCAGGGCAGTATCTCAACCTTTTAAATAAGGTACTTGATAACAAATTCTCATAATAACCCAGCTATATCCAAAAAATATTACTTCAAGACAGCCATCAAGCAAACATGAGTATGCCTATCCTCATAAACATGGGTCAGCTCTCAAACTAAACACACTCATTCTCTCTCACCGGTAATACTTGCTAGTGGGATTTCTCTCTTCAACAAGGCTGCCTTTACTGTGTGCAGAACCTGTCAGCCTGGCTGCAGCCAAATTGGATGAAGTCCTATCCAAAGATTTAAAAAGAAAAACTCAGAAACTTGACAGCTAAAATCAGAATGCTGGGTAAACAAAAAGGAAACAACCATTTTCTTCTTGTCAAAATAGAAAAGCTCAAATACTTCTGAGCCTCCATAGCCTGGCGAATGTACCACAGCTGGTACTACAGAGCTTATGGTTACCAAAGTGATCAGAGGATCTGGTAACCAAGCAAATGTCAGGGTCAGAAGAAAGCTTCTAAAGTAGCCACTCAACCTTTCCATTCAATTAGGAGGAAACAGAATCCCGGAAGATTTGTTCAAAGTCAGTCCTCATACAAGGAAAATCCAGGACAGGATGAGACTTTAGATTTTCTGACAACTGGCTAAATACTCTTACTGTAAATATAAACATCTACTACACATTATATACAAATATCATAAAATTACTTATATTACATATAGTATACATCCTGTGTGTAACATGTTATATACAAAGTACAACTATATATACAACATACATGTATATTATAAATATATAGCAGTAAAAGCATATAGTGATGCTAAGTCTTAATTGTTTCTTTTTAAATAAAGCCCTACAGCTGCAATGAAGGTTTTGGGTAAGAGTTATCCCTATTCTATTCAGAATCACATTCTAAATAAAATCTTGAAATGCAAAATATTTCTTTTAAAAATATATATATATTTTATTGATTTTCCACAGAGAGGAAGAGAGAGGGATAGGGAGTTAGAAACATCAATGAGAGAGAAACATTCATCACCTGCCTCCTGCACATCTCCCCACTGGGGACGTGCCTGCAACCAAGGTACATGCCCTTGACTGGAATCAAACCTGGGACCCTTAAGTCCACAGGCCGACGCTCTATCCACTGAGCCAAACTGGTTAGGGCCAAAATATTTCTCGTTTTCCACTGTACTGATTTCACTAACTAGAAGATTAGGAAAATAACAAAAGCACAAGGGTTTTAGAGATTGCTTTTTTTTTAACTGATTTTTTTATAGAGAGAGAAAAAAGGAGAAGGAAACATCAATGTGATAGAGAGACATCGATTGGCTACCCATCCCCACCATCGAGCCCCAAACCTGGGCATGTGTCCCTCACTGGAATCGAACCCGCTACCTTTTGATGCAAGGGGAGAACGCTCAACTAACTGAGCCACATCAGCCGGCGCAGACTTTAGCCATTTTTAAACCTACCTTATTCGAAGGCTTGACTTAGTCATTTCATGTTCAATTTCTGCCTTTTTCATATAAAATATTTTTTTAATAGAATTTGCATCCTGTCAAGACAAAATCAGTTGTCTTACAAAAAGTATTGAAAAAAGGACAGTTTAAAATACTCTTTATCGTACGCTGGACATTTTCTATGGCACTCCTTCCATCTGGAGTAGCCTTTCATTCAACAGCCACAAAGCTGCATCCTCTAACTTTTCCACAAGCTTCCAAAACATCTTTTTAATTAAATATTAGTTTAAAAGCCTCCTAGCCTTTTCACAATTAGTTAAGATCTAATGATGAACAAGGAAAAACAGTGGTGAAAATATGATGAAGTCTACAAAAATACAATGAACTCTGTTTACACTGACCTAAAAATTGAAATAAAAATAACTTCTAAGATTAAAGACTATCCACTAAAACTTAGAATGAATGTACTCGCTTAAATTAATAGACTACTAATATATCAAAGCCAAAGTTTCCCTTCTCTCTATAATTTACTTTAGAGAAAATAATCACATCAAAAAGTAGTTCTTAACTGCATCAACAAATGGTATTACACAATTAAAATGTCTAATCAAGGACTAAGAATACAAAGACTGCAAACTCATTCCTGGTTTTCACTAAATGTTTCTTAAAAGATAAAAAAGAAAGGTTAACACTGACTATCAAAAGCAATGGTATTTGAATCAGCATTCTGAAAATCTAAATATTTTATTCCCAAAAGATTTTCTGAGCGTCCTGTGCTAAATTCCCAATGATATATTATTAATTCAGGAAATTCTTACAAACAACTGTTCATTATAGAACTACAAAACTTCTGAGGGAATTGCAAAGCAACGAAATACTCATATGTTTTGTATTTATTATACTATCCAGATTACTTTTTATATGTATGTAGTTTAAATGCAGGAACTAAATCAATATTTAACAAAAAAGTGGATAAAAAACAAACCTTGTCTGGCATAAAGATAGACATGAATGAAATAGAGCTGAATCCAGAAATAAAACTATAAATGCATAGTCAATTGATTTTTAACAAGGGTGCCAAGACTATTCAATGGGGGGAAAGAATAATCTTTTCAACATGAGGTGCAAGGAAAAATAATTATCCCATGTAAAAGAATGAATGTGGATTCCTATCTAATACCTACCTCATGTTTCCAAAATTAATTAAAAATGGATCAAAGACTTAAATGTAAAAGCTAAAACTATAAAATTCTTAGGAAAAAACACACACAGATGTTAAGCGTTATGACCTTGAATGAAGTAATGATTTTTTTTGTTTTGTTTTAAACCTAGACCAGCAGTTGCCAACCTTTTGGACCTCATGGACCACCAGTGATCCACGGACCACTGCTTGGCGACCATTGACCTAGACTGACTTAATCCTGCTCCCAAACCCCATATTATTTTGTACTAGAGGCCTGGGTGCACAAAATTCATGCTTGGGGCGGGGGTGTCCCTCAGCCCAGCCTCACCCTCTCCAATCTGGGACCCCTCAGGGGATGTCCCTGCCAGCCTGATGGCCTCCAACTGCCTTCCCCTGCCAGCCTGATGGCCCCTGCCTTGGTCCCCCACTACCGTGACTTTGTCTAGAAGGAAGTCGGATGTCTGGAAGATGGCCAGTCACCTGGTCTAATTAGCATATTACCTTTTTATTAGTTTCAGGTTTACAACAAGCATAGTGATTAGATAATCATATATTTACAAAGTGTTCCCCCCAACATTTCTAGTACTCATCTAGCACCATACATAGTTATTACAACACTGGTAATAGTTTCTTGATAAGACACTAAAAGCACAAATAACCAAAGGGAAAAAAATAGACAAACTGGACTTACCAAAATTAAAAATATTTGTGCATCAAAAGACACTATCTTAAAAGTGAAAAGACAAACCACAGAATGGGAGAAATAATTTGTCAATCATTTAACTGGTCTAGACTATCTAAAAATCTAACAACTCAACAATAAAAACATAGGTAACTCAATTAACTAATAGACTAAGGATCTGAACAGATACTTTCTCAAAGATATACGAATGGCACATGTAGAGATGTTAACATCACCAATCATTAGGGAAATGCTAATCAAAACTACAGTGAGCTACTATTTCACATCCACTAGGATGGATGCAGTAAAAACAAAAATAAAAAACAAAGTTGGTGAGGATGTGGAGAAATTTCACTCCCACATTGCTAGTAGGAATGTAAAATGGTGCAGCTACTTTAGAAAACAATTTGGTGGTTCCTAAAAGTTACTATGTAGTTACTATGTGGCCCAGAAATTCCATTCCTAGGTATGTAACCTTGAAAAATGAAAATATATCTACATAAAAATATACATGAATGTTCGCAGCGCATTATTTATAATATCCAAAAAAGTAGAAATAAACTAAATGTCTAGCATCTATGAATGGGTAAATAAAACATGGTATATACGTATAATAGAATGTTATTCAGCAGTGAAAAGAATGAAGTACTTACACATTATACAATATGTATACCTTGAAAACATTATGCCAATATGAAATGTCTAGAATAGGAAAATTCATAGAGACAGAGGAGATTGGTGGTTGCCTAGGGCTGGGAAGGTTGGCAGGAAATGGATATTGACTGCTAACTGGCTGGGGAGAAACGGATATTTACTGCTAATCAATTGTGGTGATGGCTGCACAACTCTGAATAAACTAAAAGCCATTAAATTGTACTCATTAGGTGAAATGCACAATATATGAATTTTATCTCAATAAAGTTGTTATATAAAAATTAGCTCTAAATTAAAGTATCTACTCTTATCAATAAAAATCATAACAAAAAAACTAACCTTGAATACTTGAGAACCAGGTTCATTGTAAGTTTTGGCATTTTTTGCGAGAAGATCTATATCTTTGGCCATTGCATGAATACTCTTGTAGCTTCCATTCTATAGTAAACAACAAAATATACAAGTTCCTCTTATTGAAAGTTAATCAGTATGACCTTAAAAAAAAAAAAAAAAGAACTCCACATATTTTTTAATTGCCACTATGTTCCAAGTCTTTATTGGAAAGTACACATGAAAATATGTTAAAGTAAAAATTTATTAATATTGTCCATTTACAAACAAGTTTTTGAGGTAATTAACAAAACCAGAGCTAAATTATTCTCATAAAAATAACTTACAACTTCTTTTTAAAAAATCAAGGTAAAAGTTGTTTTACTTAGCAAACACATAGTGCCTACTTAGGTGGCACTCACTGTTCTAAGTGCTTCATTAATACTAATTCATTAAGGTGGACTTAACAGTGTGAAGTAAAACTCCTCTAGTTTTATGGACCACTTCTGATAAAAGGTAAGTAAGTCTAACACAGATGTTAACATTTATGTGTACCTATATCTTGACACTTATTCAATCCAAAATAACCCAGGAGACTCATAATTGCCTCAATTTACAAAGGAAAGGAAGACTCTCTTCTCAAAAGGAGGAGGGAGACTGTACTCAAAAGGTACTCATGAGAACACAGAAATTAACAGACACTTTTTAGAGAGACTGAGGAAAACAAGTAAAGGAGAATGGACAGTGAGGAAGGGAGCACAAACTGCATAGATAGCATAGGGGAAATGAGGCAGCATACAGAGAGCCAGGCTAAGCAGAGTAGCTAGTTATTTATCTTGCTCAATATCTGAGCACCCTTTTTATTTGTAGGAAATGCCAACACAGGTGGTAGGGAAGGACCTACCTTTCACAACAGAGGGTAAAAGTGGGCAGATGGTAGCTTTGCCAGTAGCCTAGCAGTAAGGGCAAGGAGAAATAATTCATGCTTGAGCCTTGAGGGACTAAAGACAACAGCAAGGGAATGGAGGAATACATTCCTAACTCCTGAAGGAGAATAGAGTACAGGAGTGGAGCAGCAGGTATTTAGGGCGCAAATTGACAAATGACAGTGCTAACAGCAATGGCAACACAAAGAGACTGTGTATCACCTTAATCTGTGCCATGACAGCCCTGAGTTCTATTTCCCATAGCTCTCCCACCTTCCTTCTCAATGATCCCATGACCTATCTAATACCTTTTCATGGATTCCTTTCTGCTTAAATTAGCCAGAGCTTGTTGTTGTTGAACTGGCACAAGGAGGCATTAGAAAACTAGTGACAAATCTCTGCGTAGTGGAATAGCAGGAAGAAAGCTAGGGTCAGGAAGCAATATGCAGAGAGGACTAGAGAGCCTTTCATTAGAGAGGGAGTAAAGACTGTTACAATTATCTACACTAATAAAAGAGAAACATGCAAATTGGTGTCACCCCGCTACGCTCACCAGCCAATGGGATGAGTGTGCAAATCAACCCAACAAAGATGGCAGTTAATTTGCATACATAGGCACCCAGTGGCCTGGGTACCAGAAACATCACCGGCATGCAGGTCACTCCAAGGTAGGCCCCATGTGGGCCCTGAGAAGCATAGGAAGGGCCTGAGCCAGGGGACTCCTAGGCAGGGGTGGAGCTGACCATGGGAGCTGTGGGGGGCCCCTGCCCAAGCCTAAAGCCTTGGCAAGAGGCATTAGACCTAGGCGGGGGGCCGAGCCGGTGATTGGTGTGAACTACAGAACACCTTTTCTGACCACTCATTGGCTAAGCTCCCTGTAAGTCACTGGTAAATGAAATGTCATATCCTGCCCTAGCCAGTTTGGCTCAGTGCATAATGCCTCAGCCTGCTGACTGCAGGGTCTGGGTTCAATTGACCAAGGGCATGTACCTAGGTTGCAGGCTCCTCCCTGGCCGGGGCCCAGGTCAGGGCTCATGCAGGAAGCAACCAATCAAAGTGTTCCTCTCACTTTGATGTTTCTCTCTATCTTTCCCTTTCTCTTCCACATTCTCTAAAAATCAATAGAAACATATCCTCAGGTGACGATAAAAATAATAATAAAGAAATGTCATATCCTATGAAAGATACATCTTGAAAATGCCTAAAGAGAGTTGTCATTTTTTCATGGTGAAGGGACTGGAGTCCGTGTTGATAAAAAAACCTTGGTAGCTGAGGTGATTGGCAGTGGCTGCAGCAGCAGGGTGATGGGGCTAGTGCCTTCCCCTGATCAGCCTGTTCACCTCCCACAAAGGGAGGCCAGATTGTGGATTTGGCCCACTCCTCAGGGAGAGCAGGGAGCAGGCCTAAGCTGTCAGTAGGACATCCCCTGAGGGTTTTCCAATATGTGAGAGGGGGCAGGCTGGGCTGAGGGGCACCCCCCCCTCCCCCCGCACAAATTTCGTGCACTGGGCCCCTAGTTTAGACACAAGAGGACAAAGATCTTGATTAGGAATGTGGTGAAAGGAGTTCCTTCTGTGGGGCTTCAGAAGGAAAAAGGACATAAGGTGAGAGGTCACAGAGTGAAGACTGGGGCTGAGGTATGGGCGTTTAAAGACCCATTCTGATTTTCTGTATTATGAAAACATTTTACCCCTAGATAGATGTTAGAAACCTTAGGGATTTAGGTTCTAGGAGATTAAGTGACTCCCAGTAGCATTTATTAGGCTGCCTGAAAAACCAGGAGGGAATTTGTATTGTAACATTCAGTGTAAATATTTCTATGGTACCAAGTAATTACTACCCTGTTACTCTTTCCTACTCTTTTAGAAATTAAAGCCAAGGAAGTTTCTCCCTCCCAGCAAACCATTGTGCTTTCAGGCTTCTTTCTCACTGACACCATGTAGCACAACATTTTCCTTTCTGCTTTATCTGCTAGTAGCTCCAAACCCTCCTTACTCTGGGAGGATCAGTAACTTAGATTACCAAGGCCACATCTCATAGATGCTCTAGGAGATGTTTCACACACACTATCACTGACCTCTACAAGTCTGTGAAGCAGTAATAGTGCATTCAGCATACAGCTGAGGAAGCAGGCAGGTCGCCTGAGCAAAGTAACATAGCTAATAGGAAGCAGAGCTAGGACCCTGGTCAGTGTTTCAAAATGGTTAGAGCATTGACCTCAAGCACCAAGGGGTCACAGGTAAATTCCCAGTCAAGGGCAGGTACCTGGGGTTGCATGTTTGATTCCCAGCCCTGGTCAGGGTGCGTGCAGGAGGCAACCAAATCGATGTGTCTCTCTCACGTTGATGTTTCTCTCTCTCTCTCCTTCCCTCTCTCCCTTCTACTCTGTCTCTAAAAAGCAGTGAAAAAAATATCTTTGGCTGAGGATTAACAAAAACAAACAAACAAACAACAACAAAAAAACCCCACAAAAACAAAATAGCAGAGCTAGGAGTTAGTCCAAATTCTAAAAGCTAGATTTTCGGTATAATTTAGCTCATTTCTCCTATACCTTCCTTGATATATGATATCAAATTATCAACCTATGATAATCAAATTTTAATTCTCATTCATTTTCATTTTCATTACATTTCTCATTCATTTTCATTATATTCATTTTCAATCAATATTTACTAAGCACCTATTCTGTAGAGAGAAAGTAACAGTATAGTGGTTAAGAGCATAGACTTTGGAGACAGACCGCCTGGATTCCAATCCTAATTCTTCTCCTTACTACTTGATGACTTGGGGAAGTGATTTACCTCTTTTATTTGTTTACATTACGTTAATGTGATAATCCCTTACAGAGATATTTGCATTTTCTCAATCTCCATAAGACCATAGGTCAATCTACCTTAAACCACATATGATTACATATGGTCATCTTCATACCTGTATCCTCTGGGCAATGGTCTTGAGATCTATAGGTTCCTTGATTATTGCATAATAGTCTGGATATTGCTGAAAGACAAAAAGCCAGGCATGCTTAATAGGTGAAAGTATCCAGCTAATGAGAAAACAAGGAAGCACACTGACAATGACCATCTTAATCAACTGAGCAGCTTTGTGAAATTCAAAACTAAACACATAGCTGTCCAGTACATCAAGCTTCATGAACTACACTCAGCATGTTGTAGTTTATAGTTAGTACTTGTTAATTATTATTATACAACTAACACTTAATGTTTCAAAAAATTCTAAACTCAGCCCTCGCCCGTTTGGCTAAGTGGATAGAGCACTGGCTCACAGACTGAAGGGTCCTGAGTTCAATTCTGGTCAAGGGCAAGTACCTCGGTTGAAAGCTCATTCCCTAGTCAGGGCACACAAGGGAAGCAACCAATAGATGTGTCTCTCTCACATTGATGTTTTTTTCTGTCTTCCCTCCTCCCTTCCACTCTCTCTAAAAATCAATGGAAAACTGTCCTCAGATGAGGATTAACAAATAAACATATAAAATCTAAATTCACTGAATCACATAAATTAAAGGTCCCAAGATATCTGTGCCTAGACATGAAGTAGAGGAATGCTTTTTGTTGTTGTTGTTGTTGTTTTATAAGAGTTTATTTGAACCAAACTGATGCTAGGAAGATTTCAAATCCTCTCTAGCGGAATGTTGTTTAAGGACTTATTATAAGCTCTCTTAATTTTGCAACTAAAATAACACAATCATAAAAATAAATAAATAATACAATTATATCTTATCCTATATAATAAAGCCTACTATGTTAAGTGCCCAGTCATCCAGTAAGCCATTTAACCAATCAAAGTGTATGATAATGATATGCTAAGGCCGCTCAACCGCTTTTTATGACGTGCACTGACCACCAGAGGGCAACCAGTAGACCAGTTGCTGCGTCGTGCACTGATCACCACGGAGCAGATGCTCAACGCAAGAGCTACCCCCTGGTGGTCAGTGCAATCCCACAGAGGAAGTGCCACTCAGCCAGAAGTTGGGTTCGACTGGTGAGCACAGTGGTGGTGGCGGGAGCCTCTCCCACTTCTGTGGCAGTGCTAAAGATGTCCGACTGATGGCTTAGACCCGCTCCTGGCATCAGTTGGACATCCCCTGAGGGCTCCCAGACTGCAAGAGGGCACAGGCTGGGCTGAGGAGACCCCCCCCCCTTCCCGCCCCGCCGAGTGCACAAATTTTGTGCACTGGACCTTTAGTTTCATATAAAATTCTTAAGGATCTATAAGTCAGATTGTAAGATTTGTTAGTTTCACGTTTAACTTACGCTTATACATTTTAAATGAAACTATGTTTAAGAAACAAAGCAAACTTTTATTTTCTTATCAAATGTTAGCTTATCACAATATGTAAATTTAAACATGTTAGAGGAACGTCCTTGAAGGATTTCACAAAGCCTAGAGTACACGTACTGCCCTGAGCCCTTCCTACATGGTATGTTCCTTGAAGTAAATAATTGAAGTTGACCAAAAATCGAAAGTTGATTTCCTCAGGTTAGACGTGTCAGAGGAAGTCAGATTGTGCTCTCCAGGCTCTTTCTACCTGTCAAATCTTAGAGCCCAAAAAACAACAAAAGTAAAGGCCACAGCTTTCATTCAATTACTAGGCTGAAGGGATGATCTCAGTGATGCTTCACCTTGTCTGATCTGATCCCTCTGCTTATCCCTCTATTTTCTTAACCTTACTAGTCCTTTCTTTGCTTGGGTTAAACCCTTTTCCTGTCCACTCTCCTCACCAATTCTACTTCTGAGAAACAGTTTAGAAGACAAATCATGGCACAGCGACCCAAGCTGGGGTATAATGTAATCCAAGCTCCTGGCTCATGTATTCCCAACCCACCCCACTCCCACTTAGTCAGTCCTACTTTGGAAAGATTTATAAAGGATAGGTAAAAACGGCCCTCCCCTCTTTGTTGTCTTTGAAATTGTTACACCGTAAAGGACCACTGGGAACCTGCTTTCCACAACAAACTCCTGCTACATGATATCCCAAAAGCCTTCCCATAATGGGGGAACTAGATTACTACTATTTTATTGCTCCAAATTAACTTTGGTGGCTCAACTAATTACTGGTTATCTCCCTCAGATTAAGAATAAACCTTGAGTAAAAATTGTACTCATCTCTCATATTTTTTACTGTAGTAAAATATACATGATTTACTATTTAATCATTATAAATGTACAGTTCAGTGGCAGTAAATACATTCACATTATAGTGCAACCATCACCATCATCCATCTCCAGAACTTTTCATCTTCCCAAACTGAATCTCCATACCCATTAAACAATAACTCTCCACTTTCCCCCTCCTACCAGACTCTGGAAATCACAGTTCTACTTTCTGTCACTATGAATTTGACTACTCTAAATACCTCCTCTAAGCGGAATCATATAGTATTTGCCCTTTTGTGTCTAACTTATTTCACTTAGCACAATGTATTCAGGGTTCATTCTTATTTTAGCATGTGTCAGAATTTCATTTAAAAAATTTAAAGGACAAATAATACTCTACTGTGTGTATATACCGTATTTTCTTTATCCACTAATCTGTTTAGGAACACTTGGGCTGCTTCCATGTTTTAGTGATAGTGAATAATACAGATATAAACATGTATATATCTGGACCTTTAATTTATATTTAAACCCTGCTTTTACTTTTTGGGTATACCAAAGTGGAATTGCTGACTCATCTGATAAATCTATATTTAATTTTTTTGAGGAATTGTCTTCCTGACTTCTTAACATTTTAAACCTAAGTCCAATATAATCATTTTATTTTTCTAATCAGATCTACACTTAGGACATTAATGGTTATATGTGCTTTATACCTAATGTCGTAAGTGTCCTATAACTAATCAAGACACACCTTTAAATAACTAGTCTTATTGATGACTAGTGTGGAAAGCTGCATGCCCCTCATCAGTCACCAAGCACTTCTTGCACATCTATGGCAGGCTGGGTTCCAATTTCATGGTAGAGACACAAAAGAAAATATGGCTTTGTGCCTATCATTAAGAAATTTAGGGCCCAGGGAAGGAGGTGGATACAAAAGTAAATGATCACAATGGAGTTAAGTGCTATAGTGGAGAACTTTTAAAAGTGGAAATTTTTGTAGTTCCACAGGCTAAAGTGGAATCTTCAACTATGTTAATTGCTGCTAGCGTGTGAAGCCACAGGGGGCCCTGAAACTTTTAAAGCACCAATTGCCAACCTTTCGTACCTCACAGACCACCAGTGGTCTGCAGACCACCGGTTTAAAGGATCTTACTAGTCTAGAAAACCTCTTCTTTGGGGTAGAAAAGTATCAACTAGGTCTCTCTCTTTTCTCCACTACCAGACAATTAAGGAGAACTAAGAGAGGAAGAATTCATTTACCTTCCTCTCATTCTGTCTCATTC
Organism: Murina feae; assembly: GCA_004026665.1. NCBI lineage: Eukaryota > Metazoa > Chordata > Mammalia > Chiroptera > Vespertilionidae > Murina > Murina feae. Next base: position 4,951 of record PVJC01002405.1, on the reverse strand, counting down.
TGAGCAAAGAGAATGTTTCTTGTCTTTTATAATTAAACTAGAGGCCTGATGCACAAAATTTGGGCAAGGGGCTCAGACCAAGGTAAGCCACCTTGGCCCTCACGGCCCTGGCTTCAAGGTCGTCAGGAAGGGGGTCCAGTCTAATTAGCATATTATGCTTTTATTATTATAGAAGAGTTAGTTTAGGTGTTTATTTTATCACTTAGAATTACCCATCTTAGAAACAACCTAAAAGCCTATCAAGAGATGAATAAACAAAATGTGGTACATAAACAAAACATATATACATACAATGGAGTATTAACCTTAAAAAGGAAGGAAATTCTGACACCTCCTACAACCTGGAGGAACTCTGAAAACATTAAAGTGAAATAATCCAGACAAAAAAAGTATAAATATTGTTTGATTCCTCTTATATCAGGTACTTAGTCAAATTCAGAGAAAGAGAGAGAGAACACAGAATACTGGTTACAGGAGATGGGAAGAAGGAGGAGTAAGGCATTATTGTTTAATGAATACAGAGTTTAGGAAAATGAAAATTTCTGAAGATGGATGGTGGTAATGATTGTACAATAATATGAATGTACCTAATAACACTGAACTTTTAAGTATTAGTGGCAAATACTTAAAATGGTTAAATAGTAATCTTATGTTATGCATATTTTATGACAGTAAAAAATACACAGAATTACCAATCAAGAAACAAAAACACAAAATTTTTTTCAAAACCTATAATCTTCTGGCCAAGTATAGAACATATCCTTGTGTGCTGCTGAGATCATAAGGAGGAGCTCTTGGCTACCTCCAATGCCTTCCATTAACTGTACTCTATTTACTAAGAATAAAACATTTGAAATACTTAAAAATAAAACAAAACTCCCGCACTTTAGTTCACCTATCTTTAACTGTATCACTTACCACTTTAGAAGGCAGTTTCTGAAAAAGTTCGCTAATGAGATGTCCTGATGGATTTGTGGCTACAACTATGGCTTCAAGAAGCTGCTCCAGGATCTCCTTCAAGTAACTTGGAGAAGACTGGAAGGAGGGGTTTGAGGGCAAGAAGAGAGGGGAGAAATAAGTACTTTGCAAGAGAAATCCCAAAATAAATGCTGATATTAAATATTTCCCAAAATTTGAAAGACAACTCAAAGAGAAACTTCTGAACAGTACTTATTTTAAGTACAAGTTTTAAGAATATCATAGAAAGGCTCTGGATGCTGAATGTGGTGGCTGTACTCCCAGAGTGGGGTATGTGACACTAATGAGGCTCTTCACATATTTCAGTAACTAAATCTTTTGGATCAAGTCGTTTGATAAACTCCATTCCACAGTAAACATTGTTAACAGAGAAGTTCAAGTACTAAATGTATAAATGATTAGAAATGCATACCTTTTTTGTGTCCGAGCAACTAAGAAAGAAAAACATGCCCCATGATACCTGGTCATTTCTATATCTGTTTTTCATATCTACTGAAGTCTTGATATTCTGGTAGAGTAACTATATATGTAAAGTAGGAACAATAAACTTTTCACCAGAGCGTGCTCTGCCAGCTCTAATAACAAAATTGAAGTTATATCAAAACTGACTGAAGTCAATTGATGCACATCACTTCTGCTCTCCAAATGGCCATCTTATCCTACCTTAGTCACTGCTACAACATGGAAAGTATATGACCCAAAAAGTAACTAGCCAGTTTCTATAGTGAGTACTGGGATAGCTTAACTAGAGGCCTGGTGTACAAAAATTTGTGCACTAGGGGCGAGAGGGGGGCCTCAGCCCAGCCTGTGCCCTCTCACAGTCTGGGATCCCTCGGGAGATGTCCACCTGCTGGCGTGCCTGGCCAGCCTGGGTGAGGGGCTGATGGTTGTTTGCAGGCTTGCCAAGCCCCCCAGTGGGGACCCTCACCCCATGGGGGTGTGGCCAGCCTGGGTGAGGGGCTGAGGGCTGTTTGCAGGCTGGCCACAACTCCCATTGACCCAAGGTCCCAGCGAGGCTGGCTAGAAGCAGGTTTCTGGAGTTTATTTATCTTCTCTTATTGAAACTTGTTGTCTTGAGTGGAGGCCACAGCCTGCCTAGGCAGGCAACAAAGCCTCCTGTTTGCTTCAGCTCCGTGGCTTCTATAATTGAAACTGTTGCCTTGAGCGGAGGCCACAGCCAGCCTAGGCAGGCAGTTTCTTCCATTGGTGGCCTCTTGTTTGCTCTAGCTCCGTGGCTACCGGCCGCCATCTTGGCTGCATTAATTTGCATACTGTCACTCTGACTGGCTGATGGGCATGACCTACGTGTAATGGAGTGAGGGTTAATTTGCATATTACTCTTTTATTAGATTAGATAGTAATTCAAGCCCAAACCATATTTTGTGCATATTATATAAAGATTAATGGTTATTTCTGATTTAAGTAATAAAAGCACTAGTATTTTTGTCATAATCTAGTATGTCTTTTTATTTAGTATAATCTCAGTATTAAGATCCTCTAACATTAACTCTACGGAGAGGGCTTTAACAAATCTCTTGGGTCTACCCCAAGAGTGCCTAGAAAAAAGACACACAATAAATATTTAATATATAAGACTTGTGGTTAGTTGAGAGTTCCCAACCATATAAGCTTAGAGAACCAACATAACACTGATGAAATCAGACTAAAGTATCCATGTTTTAGTCAATTACTTACTGGCTAAAACATGGTACCATAGAGTTAGCTTCAAAAAGAGGAGAATTATACTCTACAGCCAAGATTCCTCTCCTCCAAGTCAAACCAGCTACTCTGTGTAGCAGGTCACAAAATAAGCAGGGTATACAAATGCATTCATACAACCTATGCCCAAAATTGAGGAAAACTCCAAAGATATAATTCTTAATTTAAAAATGAGAAACTTGAAAATTCCTTCCTCCTTCTTGAGAACTTTAGGGCTAGAAAGAAGTTTGGGAAGTGTACATATGAAAGGGCAAAATCCTTCTAATTTTTTACTGAAAGAAGCACTGGCAATTCCTAAATGTAGGCATTCTCGTTTTTGACTACAACCCTGGAGGCCTATATTAGGGCTAATTCTCCTATAGGTAATGAATCTTCTGCCTAAGAAAGCATGGGTTAAGTTGCTGCTCCCACATTAATATCAGAGAGTAAAATTTCAGGGAATCCCTAGTTAACTGCCTTTGACCTAATTACATCTTTAATTTCTAGAAAGAAAGTGACAAGGTCCCTAGAAACTAGCTTTTGAGACTCCACAAAAAACGTATGTTTTAAGTAATTCACCCATCATACTTCTTTCTGTGTTGAAGTTTCAGGAAAAAAAGGGAAATGCACTGCTTTGGGTGTCTTACTATTTAGCTGCAGAAGAGAGATGTAATTCTTTTTATTATTTTCAAACATTCATTCAGTAAGAAGTATTAGTACCACCCTGGCTAGTGTGCCCAGTGGTTAGAGCGTTGACCCACACACAGAAGGGTTACAGGTTCGATTCCCAGTCAAGGGCATATACCAGGGTTTCAGGTTTACTCCTGAGCCCCAGTGAGGGCATGTATAGGAAGCAACCAATGGATGTGTCTCTCTCACATCAGTGTTTCTCTCTCTTTCTCCCCTTCCCTCTTTCCTTCTAGTCTCTTTAAAAAGTCAATGAGAAAAAAAATATCCTCAGATGAGGATTAACAAACAAAAATTCAAAAAAAAGGAATTTATCAGTACCTACAAGTCAGGCAGTCTACATGTCAGGAATAGGTGAAGAAGGTGATTTATTTTGTGGACTATAATTCTACTTGGGGGAAGACAGAAAGTAAACATGTAATCTAATAAGTTAGTTGACCAAGTTATACATTGATAAAGACTGAAGACCAAAGAGATGTGATAATGGAAAATGAGTGTGGAACAAACAATTTAAATGGGGTGGTCAGGAAAGTTCTCTCCCAGTTGACATTAAGTGTTATTAGAATAATGAAAAAGAGTAGTGACGAAAGAGACAAAAGAAGCACATTCTAAGCAGAAGTAAGAGTAATTGCAAAATCCCAGCGACAGGAACACACATGGCACATTCTAGGATCAGTACTCAGTCTAACCCACAAAAATATTCCTAAGGTGATTCCATTGACTCTCCAACTTTTAATCACAAAACAACCTACTCTTACATGATATCTCAAATAGGAACACTGAATCACTGATATGAACATTCTTTCAAACTGAGCAGAAAATATGCATTAACATAAGAGCAATTCAAAAAAGCAATCACACATGGGACACATTGTTCTGGATGTCATGATTCCTTGTAATCACGGTGGGTCTGTTTATATTATGCCCCTTGACCCTCCCAATTACCAACACAACTATATGGAAAGATCACAACAGCCGTAGAAAAATCACAGAGGCTTTGTCCACCCGCCAACAGCCTGTTCCAGATGCACACTTACTCCTTCATTCACTGTGCCTTGATTGTCTTGCCCATCTTCATCATCATCTTCATCATCCGCTTCCCCTTTCTGAACAAACTCATTTCTTGTTCGAAGATACAAATCCCAGAGTTTGCAAGCAGCTTTATATTCAGGAGAATCTGGCTGTATATTAACAAAGAGAAGAAGGGGGGAAAAAAGCAGCAATTTATTACTTTATTATAAATCAGTTACTACTTTTAAAGCATTCTATTCCAGCAGAGACTGGTATTCTAAGATATAACTTCAAAAACTCTACTATAAATGTTAAACTCCTTATGATTAAAAGATACATGGCCCACAATTTTTTTTCTCAAGAACTAAATGTATGGGGGAAAAAAACAAGATGGCGGCATAGGGTAGACACCGTATATGCAGCTGTGAACAACTATTTCAGAAAAACCACGAAAAGAACACACGGACACCACTCGCACCCACAGGACGGCTGGCTGAGTGAAAATCCTACAACCAGAGAAGAGTCTGAGACTCAGAGCAGCAGCGGAAGCAAAGTACAGAGGTACGGAGGCGCGCGC
>PVJC01002404.1:55939-80043 GCA_004026665.1 Murina feae | reverse complement strand
AAAGCCCCTCACCCAGGCTGGTCAGGCACGCCAGCAGGTGGGCATCCCCCGAGGGGTCCCAGACTGCGAGAGGGCACAGGCCGGGCTGAGGGACCTCCCGAGTGCACAGAGCGGCTGCAGGGCGGGACAGCGCAGGACCCAGGACCCGTGATGGGAAACAGGTGGCAGGGTTGGAGGGCACCAGGAAGCGGGTAAGAGGCGGCAAGGGGCTGGTGGCCTGCTTGGTGGCTGCCCAGGCCCTTTGCGGGGCATCGTGGAGTGGGAAAGCAAGGCTGCAGGGGCCAGGGGCCTGCTTGGCAGCTCCCCAGACCCCTTGGCGGCACCGGGAAGTGGGAAAGGAAGGCAGCAGGGGACGGGTGAGTGGGAAAGAGTTGGCGGCCTGCTTGGCGGCTTCCCAGGTCCCTTCCGGGGATCAGGGAGCAGGAGAAGGCTGGCCTGACCACAAGGCGGGGTTTTCCCTGCTTTCTGGTGGCTGGAGGAAGATGGGCAGTACGCAAGCTTGGGAGGCAGGCCGCACCCAGCCCTGGCCACAGCTCAGAAAAGAGAACAACATGCTGGGGAGGGAAAGAGTCTGAGAGATCAGCATAGAGGGGGTGCCTGCTCCAAGCCTTGACGGTGTGCCTGGAGACAGGCCCCCAGCAGGTAGACACACACAGTAGGACTGCTCCGAGCCTCAGATGCAGCTGGGGGCAGGTCTCCAGTGGCGACACACACACACACACACACACAAAAGGCGCCTGGCAGACTGGGGCCATCATAGGACATCCACTGAGGGGTCCCAGACTGTGAGAGGGCACAGGTCAGGCTGAGGGACTCCCTCCACCCCGAGTGCACAAATTTTTGTGCACCGGGCCCCTAGTAGTATATGATGTAATAGATGTTAACTAACTGTGATGCTTATTTTGCAATATCCTATGTAATAAAAGAGTAATATTCAAATTAAGCATCACTCCATGACAAAGATGGCTGCTCCCATGGCCACAAGATGGAGGTGCCCATAGCCACATCCTGTCTAATAAAAGAGTAATATGCAAATTAGGCATCACTCTGTGACAAAGATGGCCACCCCCATAGCCACAAGATGGCGGTGCCCAGTCCAGCTCAGCCCTGCCACTGAAGTGGTCAGGCCTGTTAGCCAGGCAGGTGGCAGGGGAGGCGGGAGGCCCAAGGGGCAGAATAGGTGACCAGAGGGGCTGGGGGTCCCTTGCCCAGACCAGAGGCCTTATCCAGAGGCCTCAGGCCTGGGCAAGGGCAGAGCCAGTGATTGGAGGGTGCAGGGGCAGAACCAGTGATCGGAAAGGTATGAGGGTGCCTTGCTACTGAGATCCCTGTGCCCCTAGAGAAGACCATACAAGTCAGGACCAGAAGGTCTCTGTATTTAACTCTCTTAACCACAAGGCCCTGGTTAGTGGAGAACACTTCCACAACACCTAGGGTTTCAGAATGATCACAAAGCAATACACTACCTGACTCTACTACCAAAGATGTCACTCTGCCTGACCACTGCCTTCTAGATTAATGGGGATGATCAGACCACAGGTGTAGTCCACGTTAACTCCTTCAGGCAGGAGTCAGACACAGCTCTCTGTCTTTGAACTGCAGGGAGTATATATGAAGACACTCTGACTGATCTCCCAATCAAGGATATTACCCAAAACTTATGAGGAAGGCAGAAGAGAGTGGAATGTGCCCTTTCAAATTCTTATCAGGACATTGTCTCACTAGCCTGTCCAAAGGTCATCTGTGCCTCTAGAAGAAGATAATAGTTTTTACTTAATATATTAATTAGATCTCAGACTCTGAAATATGAAGTTAATATAAAAAGTTACATATTAACTTATAGAATATTGATTATTTGAAAATTGTTGTTTTCTTTTAAAAATTTTATTTTAAATTAATATTATTGTTGAAAGTATTACAGGTGTCTTCTTCCCCACCTCCCCAGTGACCCCTTCACCCTGTTCCTATCCCCTCCTCAGGCCTTTCCCATACTATTGTCTGTCCATGGGTTATGCATATATGCATATAAATTCTTTGGTTAATCTCTTCCCACTTGCCCCCCCCATCCCAACTTCCTTCACTCTTAAATACATCAGTATATTGCAAGCTTCAATGTCTCTAGATCTTTTTTTGTTTATTAATTTATTTTGTTTATTAGATACCACATACAAGTGAGATCAAGTGTTTTTTGTTTTTCTCTGACTGCCTTATTTTACTTAGCATAGTACTCTGTTGGTCCCCCCATGCTGTCTTAAAGGATAAGAGATCTTTATTTGTTATTGCTGCATAGTATGGTGTAAACGCACCACATTTTAAAAATCCATTCATCTATCTACTGATGGGCACTCGGGCTGTTTCTAGCTCTTAGCTATTGTAAATAAAGCTGCTATAAATATAGAGGTGCGTATTTTCTTTCTGATTGGTGTTTCTGGACTTCTTAGAATTTACTTCTAGAAGTTGAGTCACTGGGTCAAATGGTAGTTCCATTTTCAATTTTTTGAGGAAACTCCACACTGTTTTCTATAGTGGTTGCACCAGTCTGCATTCCCACCAACAGTGTACTAGCATTCCCTTTTCTCCACATCCTAGCCAGCACTTGTTGTTCATTGATTTATTGATGATGGCCATTCTGGCAGGTGTGAAGTAGTACTGCAGAGTCATTTTAATTTGCATCTCTCTGATGATTAGTGATACTAAGCATTTTTTCATATATTTCTTGGTCATTTGTATGTCCTCTTTGTAGAAGTGTCTATTCAGGTCTTTTGCCCATTTTTTTAATTTATTTTTTTAAATTTTGTTTTATTGCTTAAAGTATTACAGAGTGTTAAATAAGTCTCCATTTTTCCCCTTGACCTTCCCCCCTCTTCCCCTACCCCTCAGTGTCTTGTGTCCATTGATTATGCTTATATGCATGCATACAAGTCCTTCAGTTGATCTCTTAACTCGCCCCCAAACCTTCCCAGCCTTCCAGCTGTAGTTTGACAGTCTGTTCAATGCTGTTCTGCCTCTGTATCTGTTTATGTTTATCAATTTATAATGGTCTTTATTTTCCATAAATAAGTGATTTCATGTGGTATTTTTCTTTCATTGACTGGCTTATTTCACTTAGCATAATGCTCTCCAGTTCCATCCATGATGCTGCAAATGGTAAGAGTTCTTTTTTTTTTTACAGCAGCATAGTATTCCATTGTGTAGATGTACCTGCCCATTTTTTAAGTGTGTTGTTTGTCTTCTTTTTGTTTAGTTATATGTGCATTTTATATATTTTAGAAATTAACCCCTTATCAGATGTATGATTGGCAAATATATTCTCCCGTACAGTGGGTTCTATTTTAATTTTGTTGATGTGCAGAAAATTTTTAGTTTGATGTAGCCCATTTATCTATTTTGTCCTGTGTTTCTCTTGCCTATGCAATGTATCTGAAAATTCTTCTCCATTAGATGTCTGATATTTTGCTGCCTATCTTTTCTTCTAGAATTTTTATGGTTTTATGACTTACATTTAAGTCTTTTATCCATTTTGAGTTTATTATCATGTATGGTGTTAGTTGGTGGTTTAGTTTCTTCTTCTTCTTCTTCTTCTTCTTCTTCTTCTTCTTCTTCTTCTTCTTCTTCTTCTTCTTCTTCTTCTTTGCATGTACCTGTTTAATTTTCCTAACACCATTTTTGGAGAAGACTTTCTTTACTCTGTTGTATGCTTTTGCCTACTTTGTAAAGCATTAATTGAGCATAATGTCTTGGGTTAACGTCTGGGTTAATGTATGTTCTATTTCATTGATCTATATGTCTGTTCTTGAGCCAACACAAGGCTGTTTTGATTACAATGGCTTTGTAGTATAGCTTGATATCCAGTATTGAGATCCCTCTAACTTTGTTCTTCTTTCCTAAGATTGCTGTAGCTATTCAGGATCTTTTTTGATTCCATATAAATTTTTGGAGTATTTGTTCTAGATCTGTGTAATATGCTGTTGGTATTTTGATAGGGATTGCATTGAATCTATAGATTGTTTTGGATAGTATGGACATTTTAATGATATTAATTCTACCAATCTATGAAGATGATAGATTCTTCCATTTGCTTATATCTTCTATCTAGTTTTTCAACATTCTGTAGTTTTCCAAGTACATGTCTTTTACTCCTTAGTTGTTTATTCCTAGGTATCTTAATTTTATTTTACAATGATAAATGGGAAGTTTTGATTTTTTTAGTAGAGAATATAATTAATTTCTATTATTATAATTATTTTGTCCTATAGAACACTACAATTTTCTACCTAACTTTGAATTTTTATCTGGAACTTGTTTTTTAAAAAATGAATATATATGAAATTTCCTGTTTTGTCATCAGATTAGTTACTTACTAATACATTAAATAACTTAGTGGCAGACTTATTTGTGAGAGTTAGCTTTTGGAAAATTATATCTTGATGACTTGGAGTATCTTTTCTATGCTTGAAATTAGAAGGAGGTGCCTGGCTTTTTATTCCTTGGGAGGAGGGTGGTAAGAGTTCAGCAAAGTGTCAACTCTTTCTAAAAATCTCCTCCTTGCATTCTGGTCCCCTATACTCATGAAGTGGATGAAAAGATTCAGGATTCTGGGAACAAGTTGTGGAATCATACACTTTGTTAATACACATTTGAAGGGTTGTCTCTCACCTAAGTTTGATGTCCTGATAAACTATTATATTGACACCTCAATCTCATACCCAAAGAGTCACCTTCTAACATCTTGTTTTACTACTAGTAAAATAAAAGAACAAATAGACTAAAAGGACAAAGGGAAAGGTGACTTACCTTTGACCTTTGGCTTACTTATAAAAAACCAAGTTTTCACATTTGCAGCACATTTTTTAAAATATATTTTTATTGATTTTAGAAAGGAAAGAAGAGTGAGAGAGAGATAGAAACATTAATGAGGAGAGAAATAATTGATTGGCTGCCTCCTACGTGTTCCCTAGTAGGAATTGAGCCTGCAACCTGGGCATGTGCCCTGATTATAATCGAACCGTGACCTCCATACAATGAAATACCATATAACAGTGAAGATGAGTGAGCTATAATTACATGAAAGTATATGTATGAATCTTAAATACATAATATTAAGCAAATGAAGCCAGTCATAACAGGATTTACAGCATACGTTTTCTTTTATATGAAGTTGCAAATCAGGAAAAATTCATATATACTGTTTAGAAGTGCCTAATAAGTTGACAAAACTATAAAAACCAAAGGCACAGCCCGGCCAGTGTGAGTCAGTGGTTGCAGCACATTTTTACTTAAGAAATCCCTTTTGCTCTCAGTGTGAATTCAGCAGGCAGTATTCATTGAATCTCACATTTTCACAACAGTTATGTTTAGAAACTTCTGAAAGAAGTGAACTTGAATTGGCCTGGTTTCCATTATCTGTGAAGCTGAGAATAGTTTTCTATTTAAGTAGAGCCGGCATAAGGCAGGTGCTGAGCAAGGGTGTAGATTAGAGAAGGTGACCTCTTCTTAAATATTGTCTTCTTATGTATGTAATGTCATCATGTTGTTTTAAATTAATTTAAAAAACATCAGATTTCTTACATAAAACCTATATTCAAAAATACATCTGAGATTATTTATAAATCATCAACTAGAAACTGATACATCTGATTGGGTTGTTAATTTCTGCATAGTTCATGATCCCTCACTTTGTTTCTATGTTCATTATGCAGATGGATTCCTGTAGCATAAATTTTTTATAATTTGTGTCTGTATATGACTTGAAAGAGTGAAAGCATTTGCAATTACTGACTAAAAGGGACTGACAAGAACTCCAGGTTTGAATTTTCATTGTTCATCGTATTTCACTTTCAGATGATTAAAACTTAGGGAAGTGATGAGGGCAGCAGAGGTAAGCCCAATGTGGTTGAGCTCTTTACTAGCATTTAAGGGGCATAAGATGATGTCAACTCAAAAATTAGGAGATTTCTATAAAGTTCATACTTTTTAAAAATACATCTAAAACATTTATTGAAGTGACATTGGTTAATAAAATATATAGGTTTTAGGTGTACAATTCTATTATACATTATCTGTATATTGCATTGTGTTTACCATGCAACGTCAAATCTCCTTTAATCACATATGTTTGACCCTCTTTAAGCTTTACTATCTTTCCCCAAACCCCTTCCCCTTTGATAACAATAATTACCATATGACCTAGCAACCTGTTCTCTGAGTATCTACCCAAAATATATGAAACCATTTATTTGCAAAGATATATGTGCCCTTGTGCTAATTGCAGTAGTATTCATGGTGGCCAAGACATGGCTAAGTATCCTTCAATAGATAATTGGATAAAGGAGATATGGTCTACATATATAATAGAATACTACTCACTCATAAGAAATGATGAAATACTGCCATTTGCAATAACATGGATTGATCTTGAGAATATCGTGCTAAGCAAAATAAGTTAGACAGAAAAAGTCATGAACCATATGATTTCACTCATATGTGTGATATAAAACTGAAAGCAACAAATGAAGAAACAAGACAAGTAAACAAACAAAAACTCATAGGCAAAGTCCATAGTTTTTAAATTATAAAGGCAGTGTTTATAATTTACACACATTAGGATTCTGAATTGTTTAGCATTGTAGTTAGTGCTGCATTTTCTGGGAAAATACTAAATATAAAGTGGTCCCCCATTCTATCATTTTATGTTCAGGCCCTGAAATATTTGAAATGCTTAAAATGCAGGTTGTAAAATGCAAGTCTGAAAGAGAATTCATTGTGCCAGAATTGACAGAGGGCAGCAGAAAACTTACAAGCTGTCCTCTAGTCGATTCAAAAAGTAATTAATTGCAGCTGCTGTTTTGCAGCAAGCTAGGGAAATGTCACCAAATACAGAAAACTCCAGAAAGAATGACAAGGCCTTCCTGTAATTTTCCCAGCCTAAACAGAAATGAGATGAATGCACTGTGACGGTTGTAGGTAATGAGACTTTGCACGATTATTATAAATAGGGTGCATAATTAGCGTTCTACAGTTCAGTAAGCATTTTGTGTTGTTTTTGTGAATTTGGAGTAGGCCCCAATGGCTGACAAAACATTCACTCTCCCTAAACCAGGCAAACATCTTGGCTTCATACACTGACTGTCAATTACTTGTGAAGATGAATTTAGAGAAGAATCAAAATATTAACTGCAAGAAGAAGAATTAACAGTGAGTGACTACCATGTGTTGGCAATGTGCCGTTCACTCTACAAGCTACACATCCTATGTGTTATTTCATTACTCTGCATAAGGCAACTATTGCTATGCTTTTTCACAGATAAGCAACTGAGGTCTGGAGAGGTAACAATGACCAATATTCATAGATAAAAAATGATATTTGGACCCAGTTCTGTCTAATTTAAAATCTCGATTCTATGAATTATGCCTCTTATCTTCCACAGATTCTGCAATGCGTGGAAATTTATGTTGAGGATTTTTTCTTTTGAGCAGCTTTTGGGAGTGATGTTTGCTATGCATTTTAGTGAAAAATGTTTCAGAAGAGCAAATGCATTCATTATTGGATGAAGGCAGTCACTACAAAGGGGGGAAAAAAGAACATGTTGAAATTACTAATGGATGAGAGTCAGGCATCATCCATCACTCTGTACCTCTTTTTACAAAGGTAAACTCATAAATATCCAAGTTTTCATTTATTTTTGGTAAGGATTAAAAAAAATAGGAGTACAAAAAGAAATATGACCATATCTGATTGTAAAATGAAAGGAAGACATCATCAGTGTAGACGAATGTCAGTAAAAGGAAAGGACTGCATAGCTTTTTGTGCCTAAAATGGTACTTTAGCTCTCAAATGGATAATAAGCAAAGACATCTTGAAAACTATGGTTTAAAGTAGGATCTGTGTAATTGGGGATTTGTGGGGAAGGGAATACAGTGAAAGTGAGTAGGCTAGGTTTCTGAGGAATCTCTTCCCTTGCATTAGTTGGGGAACAGTCTAACTAATGTGACAAAAATACCCAAGACACAAAAGGAGCTTATTGTTTTTCACATAATAGTTAAAAATAAGAAGTCCATGGCCACTGGGGAAGCTCTGCCATCCTCGATACATACTTATATCTCTGGATCCCTGGCATTTGCCCTCACATCTCTATGCCAGACAATGGCAGAAAGGAGAGAGGCAAGGAGAGAGCAGACTTGTTCTATTTAAAGCAAGATTTGGAAGTGCCACACATACGACCACTGCTTAGCACTTTGTCAGCTGGCCACAGGGAGCCTGGGAAATGAAATGTTTTGTTCACTGGCTGTGTGCTCCGCTAAGACTCTGGAAGGAGAGAATGAATATTGGTAGTCAACTACCAATACCTGCCACACCCAACCAGAGGAGGAAGGAACCTTGGTGGCAGAGCCCAGCCAGGGAGTTCTCCGTCTCCTCAAACCTCGCCCCTTTTGCTGGATACCTCTCTTGTTTGCACTATTTCTGGAGGATTGCAAAGTAGAGGAAAAGCATGCGTAGTTGTTAAATATGCAAGGTGGGGCTTTGGTGCTGAAAAAGCATTGTTCATCATTCCACCTTTCTAGTGTAGAGGACAACCAACCAAACCAAACTAACCAACCAACCAAACAAAATCCCCAATAGCTAAAGAAGAAATAAAGGTCCAACATTAATTGTTGACATACAAGCATACTGTACAACAAGGGCAGGTTTTCTTTTATTTTTTAGTATTTTATTCTTTGTCAGGAAACATCAGCCTGTGAGCCAAAGAAACACTACCTTCCTCCTTTCCATTCTGGAGGTCTGTGGAGTCAACTCTGAATCACTTTATCCTCTATGTCTCAGGGACAAGAATGGAAAGTTTGCTTCACCCCCCTCCTTCTCCATTCTGAGATGGAACTGAAAGTGTGAGGCAGCTGGTGGGCCCTGCCCTGTGCCTAACCTCGTAAATTACAGACACAGGAGAGAGAATGCTGCATTTGGTGAAAGGCTTGAAAGCAAAAGGCCACTAATGGTTGGGTGTCTTTCAAATTACAGTCCATTCACAGCTCTGGACAATCACTTCAGCCTGTCCTCCTTTTGGAGGTTGAAATGGGTAGAGAGAGAGAGAGAGAGAAAGGAATGATAAAGGCAAAATTTACTTCCTCTTCGAGTTGAAGTATAAAAGAGGATGAGAAAATAACATACTGGTTACTGTGGAAGAAAGTACAACAAAAGTGAGCCATGCATCTACTGGTTGATTGTCCCGTCCACTGAAGTGGTGATTCAAAGAGAAGTGTTTAAAACTGAAGGACTTCAGGATGACATAAAATAGACAGGCTCAGCTATAGTACTATATGTGGTTGCAACCACACACACATGCACATGCACGCACACACACACAAACAACACACACCAAAAAAAACGAAAACAAAAACACACATCCAGACCTTCTCTGTTCTTGGACATAGGAGAAAACAACTAAAATAAAACCTGGATATTAAGAACTTGTGGTCTGACTGTGTCCCTTCTAAATGGGAGGACGGACCCCCTGCTGCAGTGTGGTCTTACTCCTATGCTCAAGCGAGGCCATTGCTCCAGCTGTGCATACATTACTTGAGTTGGGGGTAGGTACTGCAGCCTGAGCATTGTTTTGGATCCTCATAGGAGCCTGTGTCTTTTTTTTTCCACGTACATGTCAGATCTCAGAGGAATTGAAGGAAAAAATTGCTAAAATTGAAGGAAAGCTAAACTGGGCCTTTTAAGTAGGAAGGGGATTTTGATAGCTGATCAGTCCCTGAACTCAAAGCCTAAATTAAATATGCATTCAGTTATAGGCCTCAGTTTTCCCATTAGTATAATGGAAATACAAGTATTTAAATCTTTGGGTTATTATGAAGTTGAACTAGCATTATGAACACCAAGGATTTAATGCAATGCCTAATACGATGTAAGAGTTTAATATCATATTAAAATTATTGTTATTGGTATGGAGGTGATTTGCCACATGATATGCTAGGTTCCAAGGATAAAACAACAGTTAGCATATGTTTTTGCTTCAAAGGGTATATGACCTAACAGAGATAAATATAAAAGGAAATTGGAACAATAAAGTAACATTTGCTCAGTAACAGACTTATTTACAGAGTATGTTACTCGTCAGGAGAGGTTTCATAGAGGAGGCCACATTTTGGGCCTAATTTAATTCAACAGGGAAAAAAAAGGAAACTGTGATTCACTCCCTAAATCTCCACGCCTAGGGAGAGTCCCACCTGCCATTTCAGCCATTTCAGGAAATTGAATACTGCCAATTTATGCTGTCGCCCCACAGCTGTAAACTATATCTCTCGCTTCACATCTTCGTGTTTAAAATCCATCTCCACTCGCACTTACATTTTGAAGTGTGAATGACAATTCCATGTGTAGTGTTTGTAAACATCTAGAAATAATGTACATAAAGTAGCCAATACATTTTATAATTCACTGAAAGAGACTCAGTCAAACTAATAGGCTCTCTGAATGACAAAGAAACATTTCCACCTGGATAGATTCTTCTTGGTTAGAAATATATGTGTGCCAACAAATGTCCTTCATGCCTTTCAGATAAAAGGATCGAAGTCCTGTTGGGGGACTGTGAAAACAGAGTGAATGAAAGCTAGATCAGGAGCATTAGAAAGAGATTATAAAAAATCTGGAAACTTTCTGTTCACCAGTTTAAAACAATAACCATTTAGAACAATCACTGAAAAGAATGGTTGACATGCCGAGGATCCTTCCTTTCTTAACAAATAGCTGATGAAACTTCTTGACTAGTAGTTGTAACTTAATGGTAAGATTAACGGGGGACAAACTTTGTGGAGATAAGATACGGAAAACATGACAATTGCATTGAGTTTACGCCTGTGCAGAATAAACAGAATGACTTATATCATAGGAGTCAACGTGGCTAAGTACATGACCTAACACATAAAAAAATCGCCAAGTGCATCAAGGTCCCCTTGGCACATTCCCTCTTAAAGAGATTAAGAGCCTGTGGTAGTGCCCAGGAAGTACTAGAAATCCCTGACATTGCTGGGACTTCCATGACACGTTGTCCATACTTTGCACGGGTTCAAGTTCTTCTGCAGCATGAATGCTTTCCTAATGTCTGATCCCTCCTGGGACTGTCTTCTCAATCCAGGTCACCGTTATTGCTCCAAGAAACATGTGGTGAGCTTCCTGGCTTTTTTATTTCCTATGACATTTATGTTTCCTCCTGTGTCCCCTTTTCCACATCTTCTGAAATAGGATGTGTTCGGTGTAGGAAATGTGTTGTCTGACAATGTAATCAATAGAGCAGAAACCTGCCTCAAGAAGCCCTGGGACCCGTCTCTCATATTCATAAAAGGAGTTATTACTTTGGGTGCTGCTAGGCTGTCATCTCTCTATTTCCATTAATTGTATCTCTCAGTTGCACTGGATAGAAAAGAGCTGCTGCTTTATGAGTTTTCTCATTTCCCCAACCCTGTAGTGTTGTGGACTCTGAATGGGGCCAAAAAAGAAATTCATAAAAGCAACTGTTGTTTGTCTCATACAATTAAATTCCAAGAATCGACTCCAGAGGTGATGTTTGCAGGGGAAGCAGGGTATATTGGTCATAAATGTCTTTGCCATTTGTTGAAATTGGAGTTCGATTTGGAGATAAAATCTGACAAAGAGAATGGAGAACTGGACTAGAGTTAGGACATTTAGGTTATTATTGCTTAAGTATGCCTGCTGACTTCCCGGGAGCTTTAGCTAGACACACCATGCATTTTGTACTACGATTCTTTTGTGTGCAAATATTGGTAGCTGTGTCTATTTCTACAAAAAGATGAAAGATATTTATTTGTAATTATATGTATATAGCAAGGTACTTGAAATAAAAACTGAATTACAGCCAGGGCATGAAATTCGTGCAATCACACAGTGCCCCATACTTGGTTTAATGGTTAACTCACACTGCCTTGAAGGTTTTAATACCTTTGAACAAGGGACTTCAATGTTCCCTTAGCACGACGCCATGAAAATTATGCAGCCAGTCTTGATTATCATCCACCCACCTGTAATTAAGAAAATTTGACAGGTAAAGATGTAAACATAGCTCTCCACACTGTAAATTCTTATTTTCAATGATATAACAGCCAATGTTTTTAATATTTAATAGTCATTATTAACTAGTTTAGAATAATACTGAGAGAATTAATTTCTATTTGATTTTATAAGATACAGCCATCATTGTATTATGGGCTAACTAGTAAGATCCTTTAAGAAAAATGAACTTAAAGCTTTTGAAAACACTTTGGTCCAAGGTCATTTTTTTGTGTGTGTCTTGAGTGCCTTTGAAAAAACTGTAATTTCTAAGAATAAACTGTCTTTTATCACCTATGTGGCCAACAGCTGTCAGGAAGAATCCTAGACACAAGTCAGCTCAGCAACACCTGGCAGAGTGGCAGCACTGCTGTGCCTGCCATTGTAAGCTGTAAGTAATCAATTTCTTTCTGAAAATACCTTACCAAGTATGATGTATCAGTGACATTAACAGCACGTACGATGGGACGGGGCATATACTATGATGGCCATTTTCTTAAGATATGTTTCCAATAGAGCCATCTGCATTACTTTTGCCCTTATCCCTTTTTTAACTCTTTCATATAAAACTAATAAGTTGAGCCCTGACTAGTTTGGCTCAGGGGATAGCATGTCGGCCTGCGGACTGAAGGGTTCCAGGTTCAATTCCGGTCAAGGGCATGTGCCTTGGTTGTGGGCACATCCCCAGTGGGGGTTGTGCAGGAGGCAGCTGATCGATGTTTCTCTCTCATCAATGTTTCTAACTCTCTATCCCTCTCCCTTCCTCTCTGTAAAAAAAATCAATAAAAAAATTTAAAACAAAAACAAAAAAACTAATAAGTTGGAAGTTGTTTCTCAGGAGTTGAGACTTTTTTGCTATTTACTTTTGGGGGGAAGAGGCACAGGAGGATGGAATTGTTGTTTGTTTAAGTATATATACATACCATCTACCCATGACCCACTCATAAAAATGATACCCTTGCCCTGACCGGTTTGGCTCAGTGGATAGAGCGTCGGCCTGTGGACTGAAAGGTCCCAGGTTCGATTCTGGTCAAGGGCATGTGCCTTGATTGCGGGCACATACCCAGTAGGAGGTGTGCAGGAGGTAGCTGATCGATGTTTCTTTCTCATCGATGTTTCTAACTCTCTATCCCTCCCCCTTCCTATCTGTAAAAAATCAATAAAATATATGAAAAAAATGATACCCTGCTATATTCCTGGTTTTGGGCCACCTGCCTTTCACTTATTTAATTGACCAATCACAAAACTCATGATTTTAAGATGTTGTATGGAAGAAACCCTCCCCCTTCATATGACATGTAGGTTGTCATTATACTACTTTTGTCATATACAAAAACATATTGTCACACAATGGAATACTATGCAGCTGTAAAAAAGAAGGATCTATCACCCTTTGAGGCAGCATGGAGGGACACCTGGAGATAATTATGCTAAAGAAAATAAGCCAGCCAAAGGAGCATAAATATCACATGATCTCACTTATATGTGGACTCTAATGAACACAATAAACTGATGAAAACAATAGAACCGGAGGCATGAATACATGGAGCAGACTGAGGCATCTCAGAGGAAAGAGAGTAGAGGGTGAAGGGAAGAGATTAACCAAAGTTCTTATATGCATACTAGTGGCCTAGTGCACGAAATTCGTGCACATTAAAAGGGGATTAATTAGAGGAAATATTTTAATATTGCTATTAGCCCTTTCTCTATAATAGAAGTGTCAGAGATTAAAGAAAATTAGTAAAACGTATATGAAAATCTTCCTCCTGTCAGAGTCTGGGGTGCACCATGGAACCCAGAGTCAAGTCTTCAACTACCCATGTGCACCTCAAAATTGCTCTAAACCCAAACCTGGACAGCCCCCCTTCATTGGACTAGATCCAGACCTGGCCAGTCCCACCCTGTCAAGCCCTGCCAGTTGGGGGGTGTGTGTGCAGCCTCAGGTCCCCTGGGTGCCAGGGCAGGGGGAACAGCCTGAGGTCCCCTGGCCTGGTGCTGGGGTGGGGGGCATGACCTGAGGTACCCTGGCCCAGCACCAGGGCAGAGGGCACACCTTGAGGGCCCCCGTCAAGTCCGCTGGGTGGGGGGCACAGCCTCAGGTCCTCTGGCCTGGGGCTAGGGCGGGGAGCATGGCCTGAGGTCCCCCGGCCTGGCACCAGGGAAGAGGGTGCAGCCTGAGTTCCTCTGGCCTGGTGCCAGGGTGGGGGGAGCAGCCTGAGGTCCCCTGTCAAGCCCCATGCAAGAGGTGGGTGGGCGGGCAGCCTCAGGTCCCTGCTGATTGCTCCTTAAGGCTCGTTATGGGAACTTAGCCTCAGCTGTGGGTGAAAATTGACCAGAGTGATGGTCAATTTGCATATTCCCACTTTATTATATAGGATATGCATTGCCCATGAACTCAGACAATAGGGAGGTAAAGGCCTGGAGTGGGGCAAGAACATGGTGGTGGGGAGCAAGGGGGGAAGAAGGGAGAACATGTCTGTAATACTCTCAACAATAAAAATACAAAAATAAAAATAAATAATTAAAAAAATATGTTTGCCTCAGGGAGCTTATAGTTCTATTGGAATACAAGCATTGTAAATGGATAATATATAGAGCTATGACATTTAAAGATATAAGAGAGCCACCTAATTTAGACTGGAAGAGTAAGGAAGGAACCCACATTTAGGCTGACACCTGAATGACACTGGTAGCCAGCTTGAACCCGCAATTTAACTTAAAGATAGCTTCAATGGAGAAGGTATGAACCAGGTAATAGGTAAGTGAGGTATGTATAATGAAAACTACAGTCTAAATGAAGTAACTGAGATTAAGGAGAGACCTAACCTTTAAAGAAAAATTAATAAACATTAGTTGATGAAAGATGACCTGGGTTCAAGATGACCTAGATGATGAGTGTGGAATCTGAAGATGAGAAGTCAAATTTATAGTATTGGGTACTTTTGGAGAATGTTTTGTCGTCTTTAAGAGATGCTACATGCAAGCTCCATTAGGACATAGGCTGTCTCTTGTTCACTGTCATATCATAAGATATGCAGACAATAATAAGTCCCCTATATCAAGTATTGAGGAACTGAATAAATCAGCTAGTTACCATACAAGTAAAAACGTTAAAATGGAAAGCCAACCCTAGCTGCTTTGGCTCGGTGGTTAGAGGGGCAGCCTGTAGACAGAAGGGTCTCGGGTGCAATTCCAGTCAAGGGCACATGCCTGGGTTGCGGGATCGATCTCTAGGAGGAGGAGTGCAGGAGGCAGGGAATTAATGATTCTCTCTCATCATTGATGTTTCTATCTCTCCCTCCCTCGCTCTTCCTTCCTGAAATCAATAAAAAAAATGGGAAGCCATACTTATCAAAGTGACACCAAGCTGAAATCTGTAACTAAGCCAATCTGTAACTAAGCTGTATACCTGTAAATAACCTTCCTGCACAGATTTCTCACACTTTAGAAGGACACTTCTTGCACATTTTTGTAATTGAGGGTTACACTTACTCTATCTGAACCGAGAGAAAGAAAAGGGGTACATTCCTGTCTATGAATGAAGTGAAAATATTCTTTGAACTCTTAAAGCCCTCACTATAATTTTTAAAGGCATTTTAAAAGAATTTTCTGAGTTTAAAATGTTTTTAACTCTTTCCTATGTATGTCATTGTTCAAATATATTAAGTTCTCTGTTGGCAGAGTTTGTGGTGTACTAAGGGTGCAAGGACTTCTTTCAAATGACAATCTAGAAAAAAAAAATGTCCTTTGAATAAAGAAAGTAATGAAAATGAGTGGTGAATAGATAGCCTCCATAATTTTGCCCTAGTCAATTGAAGGGCACATAGCCAACCCTAGGAAATAATCAGTTGCCTTATAATGGACTTTTTAGTAAAATTCTGGGCCATTGATAAATGTCACATACATTTCCTTTTCTTATATTTCAGAATGTTTTTAAAAATCCTGATTCTAAATTCTGAATAAGGTGCATTTATGGATGTGACTTTTAACTACAAAGAAACATAAATGTACCAAGGATTTAGCTGATGACAGAACGTTACTATAAACCAGTGAGATGTATCATACGAGAAACCATTAAAATGAGGTCAATTAAAGCCAAATCCTTTAAGAAACAATGAAATTAAAATGAAGACTTTTTAATGAAGCTCAATGTAATTAGTTTTAAAAATATTTTGAGCATTGCTTTATTTTTGTTTATTTGTTTTATGGTATTTATTTACCATAGGTGAAAAAAAAACACAGAATAATTAGTGGTTTATTCCTTAGGCAAAGTAAAATCCATTGTTACAGAGAATATTTTTAAAATTGAATTAAGGGATATGAGCTGAAATCTCTTATATTAAGGAGATGCAATGAATCAATATGTTTCACGTATTTGATAAAATAATGCTGTCAGGAAAGGAAACCATTTTGATTCTTGGGCAACTTGTGCTTTTTGTAGATTAATATTACATGGCCACAGATTATTCTGCCAACTACAGCCTCATAAATGCTTGGTTTGTCATAATGGAGCTCAAGAGAGGACATGTTGGCCCTGTACAGTGTTGCTAAGTGGTTAGAATGTTTGCGGACACACTGAAGGGTCGCAGGTTCAATTCCTGGCCAAGGGCATGTACCTCACTTGCAGGTTTGATCCCCAGCCAGCCTCTGTCCAACATGGGAGGCAACCAATTGATGAGTTTTTTTTCACATCAATGTTTTTCTCTCTCTCCCCATTTCACCCTCCCTTCTACTCTTTCTAAGAATCAATGAAAAAAAAATTCTCCAGTGAGGAGGATTAACAACAACAACAAAAACAAACAAAGAGAGGGCATGTGGGCCATTTTCAGAACACTAAGGAAAACAACTCTCTCAGTTGGTGAGCCAGTATTTTATTTTTCTTATGTGGATAGTGCACTTAGCAGGGATAAAGGCAATGAAAGACTAAGAAATAAAAAAAGCATATTTACTATTCTATTTTTAATTTCTCTAATTATTTATTTCTCTTTTTTGTTAATATATTTTATTGATTTTTTACAGAGAGGAAGGGAGAGGGACAGAGAGTCAGAAACATCAATGGGAGAGAAACATCAATCAGCTGCCTCTAGCACACCCTCTACTGGGGATGTGCCAGCAACTCAGGTACATGCCCTTGACTGGAATCGAACCTGGGACTTTTCAGTCCCCAGGCCAACGCTCTATCCACTGAGCCAAACCGGTCAGGGCTATTACTCTTCTCTCTGAGGAAAAAAATTGAGATACTATCAAGGTATAAGTGACATAGTATGAGAGATCTATTTAATCAGAGTTTCTGGAGCAGAGAAAATTTACAAAACCTTCAAAGAATGTCTGCTTAAACAATGGTAGGGAAATAGTCAAGTGCAGTGTTTGATCAATAGGGCTTGGGTGTCTAAGTACCAGTGAGGTCCACACTGTGGGGGTGGAGGCTCTAGACCTCTTGGAAACATTCCCTCTTAGACCTTTGAGCTTCCATATAATAAGTCTGACTACTCAACCAGAAAGATGTGTTGGGAGAGGCCCTGAGACTAAATGGAAAAGTAGAGGTACCAGGTGAACTCAGCTTTTCCAGCTCTCATCAAAGCACCAACTATACGAGTAGCCATCTTAGACACTTATTCTAAGATGAATACTGGACCTCCTAGACTACAAAAGAGGAGAAGAAGAGCAATATGGTGACCACACAAAACATTATAGATTCAGTTGGAGGCTATAAAGAAAATAAGAGTTTATAAAATCATCTAACTATAGTGAAATAAGATAAATAAGCAATATGAAGAGAGGATTATACCATAAATAAGAAAACTGATAGGGAAAGCAGATATAAAAATTGGTGAATAATAGTGATAACTGACTGAGTCATAAGGAAAACTGAAAGTAACCACAAATAAAAATAAGTCCCAAGATTAGAATATAAATTCTCTCTAAATTATTGACTGACCCCTGAACTCTGAATCCAATAATCATAAGGTAAACAATAGCTGAAAGGTTGACATGTAAGTCAGTTATCTTTGAAGAGCTTTCATAATAAGCTTACCTGGTGACTATTGGTTACATCTCACTAGGGGCCTAGTGCATGAAATTCGTGCACTTGGTTCCTCAGCCAGCCGGCCCCCTCTCACATATTGGGAGCCCTCAGGGGGTGTCCTACTGACAGCTTAGGCCCACTCCCTGCTCCCCTTGGGGAGTGGGCCTAAGCCGCAGTCTGGCTTCCCTTTGTGGGAGGCAACCAGACTAATCAGGTGAAGGCAGGAGCCCCATCACATAGCTGCTGCAGCCACTGCCAGTCACCACAGCTACCAAGGTGTTTTCATCAACACAGACTCTAGTCCCTTCACCATGAAGAAATGACAACTTTCTTTAGGCATTTTCAAAATGTGTCTTTCATAGGATATGAACTTTCTTTCTTCCTTTCTTTCTTTCTTTCTTTCTTTCTTTCTTTCTTTCTTTCTTTCTTTCTTTCTTTCTTTCTTTCTTCTTTCTTTCCCTCACCTGAGGATATGTTTCCATTGATTTTTAGAGAATGTGGAAGAGAAGGGAAAAAGAGAGAAACATCAAAGTGAGAGGAACATTTTGATTGGTTGCCTCCTGCATGTGCCCTGACCTGGGCCCTGGCCAGGGATGAGCCTGCAACCTAGGTACATGCCCTTGGTCAGAATTGAACCCAGACACTGAAGTCAGCAGGCTGAGGCATTATGCACTGAGCCAAAGTGGCTAGGGCAGAATATGACATTTCTTAGCCCTCCAGCAGTGGACCTTCATTTTTTTTTCCTCCAGGAGTGTGGTGGAAAAACCCTAGATTGCCTTTTTGGATTCTTATTACCCAAGTTACTAAGAATATTACCAATGGCATACAGGGAACTTAGCCAATGAGTGGTAAGAAAAGGTGTTCCTCTGTGGTTCACTCTGATCACTGACTCCACCCCTGCCCCTCCAATCCCAGCTCTACCGCTCTCCAGTCCTGTAACCTCTGGCCAAGGATTCAGGCCTGGGCAGGGCACCCCCAGACCCCTGCAATCACTGCCTCTGCTTCTGCCCAGGACTGCAGTCTCTGCCTGAGGCTGCAGGCCTGGATAGAAGACCGCCAATACCCTCTGATCGCTAGATTTATAGAGCCCAGGCCTCTGCAATCACCAACTCTGATCCTGTACCCTGCCATCACTGGCTCTGCTCTTGCCCCACTGGCAGTCTCTAGCCAAGGCTTCAGGCCTGGGCAGTGGACCCCCAGGCCCCTCTAATCGCGGACTCCGCCCATGCCCAGATCCCTGAGATTGCAGGCTAGACCCTTGTCCCACTACAGCCTCTGGCCAAGGCCACAGGCCTGAGCAGAGGATCCCCAGACCCTTGCATTGCCAGCTCCACCTGGGCCCAGACACCCCTGCCCCTCTGATCACCAGCTCTGCCCCTGCCCAGACCCCTGTGATTCCAGGTTCCATCCCTGCCCCTCCGATCACTGGCTCTGCGGATCCCAGGACCCTGCGATCTCCAGCTTTGCGCCTGCCTAGGCCTGAGGCCTCTGGCTCAGGCCATATGCCTGGGTAGGGTACCCTCATGCCCCTCCAATCCCCAGCACTGCCCCTGCCCCCTCCAATCACCGGCTCCACCCTTGCCCATGCCTGAGGCCTCTGGCGAAGGCCTCTGGCCTGGACAGGGTACCCCTTTACCCCTCTCATTGCCTGTTCCACCCCTTGGGCCCCCCGCCTTCCCTGCCATCTGCCTGGCTAACAGGCCTGACCACTTCAGTGGTGGGGCTGAGCCAGACTGGGTGCTGCCATCTTGTGGCTATGGGGGTGGCCATCTTTGTGATGGAGTTATGCCTAATTTGCATATTACTCTTTTATTAGATAGGATATTAGATAGGAGAATGTGGCTATGGTTGTCGCCATCTTATGGCTATGAGGTGGCCCTATTTGTGATGGAGTGATGCCTAATTTGCATAGTACTCTTTTATTAGATAGGATTGGTCACTATGAGCTCTAACAAGGCTGAAAATATATAGTCTTTTTTTCCCATTAAAGTTTATTGTCAGAAAAAAATAAAGTAAAATTCTGTTTATAAAGGAGAAGGGAAGTCAGGTTACTTGCCTGGAATCAGGTAGGTAACTATAATTATTTGCCTCACCTCCATAAAACCTAAACTTTTTCTAAGGATAGGACTGTTGGAATCAATTTAGGACCTGTGGCAGTGACCTGATCTTTACTCCCTCAATTTTTCTCTGAAAAAGACCTATATGACATCTTCTTCACTAAGGTGTTGAAAATTATTTGGAGAAAGCATTAATAATATCTTTGGGAATAAATGTAGTAGCTGTTCTCTATGCCATAGATGATGGTAAGAAAAGATGAAATTGAAATAGACTCCTGGGTTTTGACTGATTATAAGAATCATCTCAGCATAGGAATCTTTGTAATGGCTAATTAGTTATAAGAACTCTTAGACTGAAATACTTGGACAGGCCATTAAAAATTATTTAATATATATTTCTGCATAGCCCCAGAACTGGTGAAGAGCTCCTATGATAGAACATTGCCACTTGAGTCAGTTCACAGAATCTTCTCCAGGTATACAACTCCTATCAGTTCTACTTATTTGCCTCTTAAACTTTTGTATTATTAACTTATATAAATACTTACCTTCATATGGATATTTTATTTCCCAACTAATATATAATTTTATTTAAGTAGGAGCCACATTTTATGGTTTTTTTGTTTGTTTGTTTGTTTGTTTGTTTGTTTTCCATTTTTGAAAGTGCCTAGCACAACGATGAATGTATGTTATCTGTCTGTAATTGCTTTACTAAATTGACCAGACACAGCATCTAGACAGGGAATAGTTATTAATTTTTGCCAACATTACCTTAAATCAGGACTCTATTTCCTATCCATGGACACTACCTTGAGAAGATAAGGCTTTCTGTTTTTTCTATTCACTTTTGGATAGAAATACTTTTAAGTATTTTCAGAATATAATTCTATGTTTATGTAGCATAAAAAACCACAAACATTTTAATGTCTCCATACATCCTTCAATAACACATACTAATTAATAAGGATAAAATATTAAACTTTCTATTAATCATACCTCTTGCATAGCAAGGAGATACAAATTTCATAAATTTCAATTTATGTGAAGATAGGACAGTAAATATCTGAAACCAGTGAAGCAATCTATAAGCCAACCCCCTCAAAAAAACAACAACTGGAATTTCAATTGTAGACTGAATAAAAAAGAGACCCAGGCCTGACTTCCGCCACTGCCACCGGGACCAATGTGTTTGGTTGTCTGTCTAGTTGTGATATCCCTAGGCTATTATTAGTATAGACAGATAAGTAAATATTATATCTGAAGACCAAGGGTTTTTGCTTGGTTTAAGGGCAAAAGTTTAAAAAAATTACAAATCCTAACGAAAACTAAAATGATTTCAAAGGTTGAGATTCCCTGCCACTCATTTATCTGACTAGTAAATAGACTCAATACAGTTTAGAGGAAAAAAGGAAACATAATCCTGATTTCCTACAAAATATCATCCCTTATGTGCCAGGCAAACTAAAAAGTACTAAAAAGGTGAAGAAACAAAAAGTTTGATTATTGAGAGAAAAATTGATCAATAGAAACAGACCCATAGACAATATAAATGTTAAATTTAGCAGACAATGGCTCTAATATTTAGGACCCATTTATTTAAATACCTACAGAACAAATATATGAAATTGGTAAAGTAATAAAGAAACTTTAATTAAGATGCAATTGAAAATCCTAAAAATAAAATAATTAAATATCTGAAATTTAACAGAAAATCATTGGCTGATATTAACAGAATAGCACAGTCCCAATAACTTCTGAAACAAAACCATTCTATCTAGTATATATATATATGTAAGTTTAGTCTCAGAAAGAAAGATGTGAAATAAGCACAAAAGATAATTTGAAAAAATATTATCCAAAATTGTTCCAAAATTAATAAAAACCTTCAATTCAAAGATCTAGTAGATCTTTGCATGTTAAGTCAAAATGCTAAAAATTCAAGGTATGAAGAAAATTTTCAACACAACTAGAGAAAAAAATAGGTCCATTATAATTACAACAAGAGGAACAAAATAACAAAAATAAATGGGCTTATTTCCAGAAATAATAGGGGCCAGAAGGCAATAGAATCCATATATTTGAAAATGAAAAATTTAGAAAAAAGAATGTCCCAAGTTAAAATTCTATATCTAGCAAAATTTTCTAAAAATGAAGTTAAAATAAGAATACTTTAAAATATGAAAGTTTGGGAATGTATCAATAGTAGGTCAATACAATAAAAAATGTCAAAGTAAGCTTTTGGATGTGGCTGAATAAAATTCTAAGTTAACCAAATTATGACTACAGGAAAAAAAATGAAGATCACTGGAAATAGTCACTATGTGGGTATATATGAAAGGCAATTTTTACATTCCTAAATACTTAAGGTTTACTCTCTTAGCAACATTTAAATATACAATAAAATATTGTCAAGTATAGTCACCATATTCTATATAACAACATTAGGACTTATCTAATCTAATAAAAGTAATATACAAATTAACCATCACTCTGAGACACCCAAGCCACCCCTACCAGCCAAGCCACACCCAGTCTACATACCAACCCAGTCTACCTAGGCTGGCCAGGCACCCCAGTAAGGACCCAAACCCTGAAGGGACTGTGGGCAGCCTGAAAATGGCCCTCAGCTCCTCACCCAGGCTGACTAGCCATGCCAGCAGGTGGACATCCCCCGAGGGGTCCCAGACTGTGATAGGGCACAGGCTGGGCTGAGGGACCCCCCTGAGTGCACAAATTTTTGTTCACTGGGCCCTTAGTTTATCTTATAATTGCAAGTCTATATTTTTTTAACCACCTTATTCCATTTTGCTCACTCCCTGGGAACATGGTGTTTTTTTTTAAAAAAGTATACTGTCTTTTGGTCCCATAGTTCATAAAACAGAAATTCAGAAAAAAACACACAACAACATAAAAAACACTGAGAAGATGGGTTTGATGATTCTATTGACTCTTAGCTTTCCCTGATAACACCTGAAGTTTATAAATGAATTTTACAGTTTTACAAAGCACCCATTTAGATTTTATAATAATTCCAATTATAGATAGAAAAAAATCATATCAGAGATGTTTATTCATGATACATGGATAAAGCCAGAGGTCAAGTGGAGATCATATCATTTTAATTATAAAAGACTGTAGAGAGCATCAGTTGGGAGTTTGTTTTTTGTTTTATTTTAACCTGGGGTCCATTGGAAAAACTTCAGTTGGTCCATAATTTGGATGGGAAAAAATTATGTCGTTTTTACTAACTTTTATTAGCAATTTAGCATTTCTTTCTATTAAGATTGTACATTTACAAACTATTTAATTGTTTTTAAATCATTTAAGTCAATTAACTATAGAAACAAAAACAACAATAGATAGTGTGCAATTCTGTTAAGACATGGGCAAGAATAGCACAAAATATAGTAAAACTGAATTATAACATTGCAAGTTTCTTACATGTTATGATAATAATAATTCAACATAGACAGTGATAAATTAAAAAACATATTTTAATCCTAATAAGAACTACTAGTATACATTACAAACAAAATACCAAATATGAAAGATATAGTTAAAGCCAATAAAGGAAAATAAATAGAATACCAAAAAGAAAGAAAATGATGTATAAAAAAAGATATAAACAGAAATCATTTTTTTTTAAAAAGCCAGAGGGTAGGTTTAAACTCAGCCACATAAAACTTTACAATCCATGGAAGTATACTAAAGAGTCTTCTTAAAAGGCAGAGATTGCCATAATGAATAAAATAGACCCAAGTATATGCTGTTTACAGAAAACAATTTAATTTCTTTTTTTTTTTTACTTTTTTTTATTATTATTACATAAAGTTTTACAAAGATTAGTACATATATCTCTTTTTCCCCCTGACCTTCCCCCAGCCTCCTTTACCCCTCAGTGTTTTGTGTCCATTAGTTATGCTTAAATGCATGCACCAAAGTCCCTTGGCTGATCTGT